>JAQFYG010002533.1:0-14511 GCA_034694325.1 Entomobrya corticalis
TAACTGGGGTGATATCCGAAGGAGATTTGAAAGATCCTCAGGGTCTTTAAGATTGTCCAGAATAATACACCAAACCTTTAAATGTTAAAAATAAATCATCCTCATTACAAATCAACTTTTTTGCGTAGTAAACTAACTTTTAACTGGCGTATGGCGTATTATTTAATTATCAATCACCTCAGGTGGGAGTTTCCTCCAATCTGGTAGCAACATTTGCGGTTGTACTTCTTCCTCCTCTCCTTCCATATTTTTTAGCTAGTTGACCACTTTCAAAAACAATTCTCATATCAAATTATTCCAGTAAACTGTTGTCAATCCGCCTAAATCAATTTTAGTTATTTTAACATTTAACTTTAAGCTGAATTGTAAAAATTCAAAGTAGAAAAAATGTTGAACTGACGGTTAAAAGAGCGAAAAGAATATGAAGTTTAACAGCTGAGCTGAGCAGTTGAGCACCCAAGACTAAGACAAGCAAGCATACACAATGCACTCAAAGCAACAGCACAACTGCAGTCAGATGATAGGGTTAACAAACGAAAACAACAACAAAAGCATGGACAAATGAACGGTCGACGACGAAGCGCAGCGCAGACGAAGTCCCAGATCTGCAATAATGAGCAATATTATGCAATATCGAGCAATATTATGCATGCCTTCAAAAAAATGTTTTCAGGAAAACCGTAGCTCTTCATGAAACTTTTTGTTGACAAATGGTCGAATTCCACTTTCAAAGTTTCAAGTTCAGAAGGAATGTACTCTAACTTAAAAATGAATGATTTAATAAACAAAATTTACAAATTACAGTAGTTAGTTGGTTTAATGAACGTTTTGAATTGTAACATATTGTCGGTTGTTCTTGATGCATAAATTCAAAGAGACTGGAGAGCATAACGTTTACAATTATGGTGCCAAGTGCCAATTTATATTCGTTCGGGATTTTTTGGGTAATAAATAGGAGTAACTGGAATGTTAGTTGAATGCAAGTCTTTATTTACAAGTCTATTGTATATTCTAAAAATAAGTATTTCCAAATGTTTTCAAACTTTAACTAAACTTTGTATGGAGTTCATTTACACAGTAGAAACAGTTACAAACTTGTTGGTCTTTACCAATAGGGATCATTGGATGGATGATTTCATGCTCGTTTAATATAATGCAAGAAACAACAGATATTTTAGTAGACAGATAGTGGTTCTTTTTCAGTATTTATTTTTTTTAACTTACGTATCATTTAGTTTACAAGATTTTCGATTTTTGGTTAACTCTTTCAAACAGGATGAACAAATTACAAATTTAGTTTTTGAAAAAAAACTAGATGTATTTGGACCCTTTTAGTTCTTTCCCGATTTTTCCTGCTCCTCATATTTCCGCTGTTTTTGTGTTGCCACCACTGACTTTCTCCTATAAGCGTTAAAATTCATTGTGTCATATCTAATACTTGAATTAAATTTAACACATATTTGATACATATTTTTAAATATATGCAAATGTTGCATTATTAAAATCAAGGGTAGTAAATATTAAAATTCCGTGTATTAATATAATTGGGAAAATAATCAAGGCAAACAGCGTTATCCTGAGAAGGAAAATCCAATTCATTATAATATAGTTTGAAAGTCTTATTAATTTATTGAAGTTATCAAACTTTTCGGTACAAGTTAAATACAGCCCAAGACAGACTCACAATTGAAGAATTGAAGAGAAATTATTTTGAGCTAGACTTTTGAGGTGATATCATTGACGTCACCCACCATAATCCATAATGTGTTTGGTTTATGAGTAAGTCGGTGCAGTCAATGAGTTGTCTCGTTCTCAACAAAATGCATACCTAAATGATTTTTATGGTGTTTTATTAGTCAAGGAATAAAGAATAACAATAATCTTAATCATGTAGACTATTCTAACAAATGGTTTATTACTAACATTGCTATAATCTAGTGTTAAAACAAATTTACTATATTTTTGTTGACGTTGACGTGGCATTAAAATTTAGATATTTGATAACAGTAGTTTGGAGTACAAACATTAAAACTACCGACAAAAATGTTTACTATTTAAAATTGTTAAATAGTGCCAAATGCAATAATGAAATAGCTTATATCTAATAATATTAAAAATATATTCTAGTAATCTAGTAATTTAATATTTAAAAACGAAGATTCTTTTGTTTCCACAAAACACAACTCATTTCCACAAAATATAGTTCATTTTCACAACAGACAATATTTCCACAAAATATCTACAAGAATCATTATTTCCATAAAATACAATCAATATTATTTACCACAATACAATTTTTTCTAGAAAATATAAATTATTCACAAAATTCAGTTAAATAAATCTAAAAAAGTTTCACAAATAAAATGTTCTCAAATAAGCATTAATACTCATTATCCAGATTAATAAAAACATGGAACTAGGCAATTCATTTTAATTGTTTTTCTTCTCTGCAGCCTGTTCAGAGTCGGATAGCAGCATGAATATAGATCCGACAACAGTAACAATCTGAAATTAAAGTACAATTAAATTTAGCATGCTTCTGGGTTTGACTTACACAAAGTAGTTTAGTTACTTTCTGTTTTAAGATGGATGGGATGATAATGATGAGTTTTCATAACAATGGAAAAATATTTTTTAACCATATAATAAGGAATTTTCTATCGTTATGCAAAAACCATTTATCCTCATCATCAATACATTCTTAAACTAGAAGCAACTAAACTAGTTACTTACATATATACAGTTGGATGTTTTAAAATTAGCAGTTAGGTATGTTTGTGTTGAAATGTTTGAGATTTGAAATGTGCGATTCCTGATGATTTGCATTAAGCCAAAATCTTGCATTCTGTGCCATTGGGAGAATACTTTATTTATTTGCTGAAATGAATTCTCATGTGATAATGATTCTTGAAGATGGACAACTTGTAATAAATGGCTCAATGAAAATAGAACACAAGAAATAGAATCTTAGTTGACTTTACACAATATTTACTGGTTGGGGCAACGTGCAAAGGACCTTTGATAATATAAAGAAATGCTTGTTACAAATACGCTACTCTGAATCCCCGCGTCTTACCACTCAGTAAAACACGACTGGGCCCCGAGGAATTCTGCTTCACTCATTTTTATAGACAATAAAAAAGGACGCTATATTAGAGATTAACAGAGTTCAGGACAAAGCAATGACCAGTACAACAAAATACGTCAACGAAATTTCTGGAAAGATCTTAAGTAGATCAACTAATTAGCATAAAATACTTGAGTTACAAAAAGGTAAATCATGGTCATAAATACAATACAAAATGCTCATACACACAGGTACTCATTCTTCCATTCATCTTGCTTCTCATTCAGTCACACATTTACATAGTAAAGCATGAGAACATTAAAAATACTGTAAAACACAAAAACCAAGATTCACGACATACACAAAACTGCTTTACATTGCAACTTCTATCACAGTTCTGTACATCTTTCGCCTTTGTATGACCATACAAAACAACTAAAACGAAACAATGACTTCAGATACTGGAATTTTAGTCAAAAATGTAAAATAAAAATAAAAACTCTAAATCTATTGTTCAATACGCTACGACAATGAGGTCTTTCAAATGCTGGTACGGTCCTTGCGTGGGCAAAATGAAACGGTACGGGACGCATAAAGCGAGGGGCAAGTTGACCAGTACTTGAAGGTGAAATCCTCAGAGTGTAGCTAGAAAACAAAGAAAAGAATCGAAGGTCAAAAATTAAACATTCCATTAGCATTCATCATTACATAATAAAACTGATAATTTTTGAACTGGTCTGATTAACTCTCCATGAGAAGTCTTCACTTTTACGCTCCTTATAAGCTTGTCACTGCCTTGATTAGTGGCCATGATGCGACCTATCCTCCACTTTGTAGGTGGCACGTTCTCCTCCCGAATGATCACCATGTCGCCGTCCTCCAGATTTTTCTCCTTTTTTCTCCACTTCTGTCAGAGTAGTCAGGTACTAATCCCTCCATCGCCTTCAGAAGTGCTGAGTAATCTGCTGTACTCTTTGCCAATGGTCAAGTCGGTTCTCCTTGATAAGGGTGACGTCAGGTTCTGGAACTGCGGTCAGCGGCTCACCAGCCAGGAAGTGACCAGGTGTAAGGACATCATAGTCGAGAGGATCAGAAGACATTGGGCAAAGTGGACGACTGTTAAGGCAAGCCTCCACATTGCACAGAAGAGTCTGGAACTGTTTGAGAGTGAGCACTTGGTTGCCGACAATCCTCTTCAGGTGGAACTTTGCAGACTTGACTGCTGCATCCCATAAGCCTCCCTGATGTGAAGCCGCAGGACGGATACCCAAGTTGTTCTCCTTCGTTCGACAAGGTGCTGTGAAGACTCCTGCAGCATCTTTTGGAGTTCTCGTTTCGCCCCAATGAAGTTGCTTCCGCAGTCACTGTACACGTGTCTTGGAATTCCCCGCCGTGCGATGAACCTCCGGAAGGCTGCCAAAAAGTCAGGGGTTGACAGACTGGTAACTACCTCTAGGTGTACTGCTTTTGTGCAAAAGTAGACAAAGACAGCAATATAGCACTTATCAAGCGCAGCTTCTCTTCCTGTTCTCATCCGCATCCCAAAACTCCCAGCAAAGTCTACACCAGTATGGAGGAATGGTCGACTTCCAGAATTGCGAGGTGACGACAGGTTACCCATTGGCTGTTGCTGCTGCAACTGCTCCGCTCTTACTCTGCGACATTTGACACACTTCCGGATTGTGTTTCGGACTGTGTCTCTGCCCCTCAGAATCCAGTATTGTCTTCTGAGATGACTCATGGTCAATGAGAAGCCTCCATGCAGGGTGTCTTTATGTTGTTGCTGGACTATGGGCTGCGTGAATTTGTGGTTGTGTCATAGGATGATGGGATGTTTCTTATGATTTTCCAGAATGGAGTTTTAACGACAACCTCCAACTCTGAAGACTCCAGAACAATCCACAAATGGGTAGAGTTGAGCTAGTTTGCTTCTTGACTTGACTTCTTCCTTCTTGTGAAGCCGTTCTAGTTCCTCTGGGAAAGGTTTGTTTTGAACGTAGCTGATGATGGAGGACAACGCACGATTTCTCTCGCTTCTGGTGAGTGGACCCTTAGAACAGAGAACCCTTCCTCTTCGAAACTGAACAAATCGCTTCAGCCATGCCACCGTTGCTATCACTTTTGGCAGGGATGAAAAGTGACCAAGAATTGTGTGGGTGAATTGAAGGGATGTAGCTGTGGTTGTGCGTTCTTCTCTTGCTACTTCCTGTTCATCGGGAATGTTGTCACCACTGCCGTTGGGAAAACTGCTTGTTAATAGCCAGCATGGCCCATGCCACCAAAGGTTGCTGCTTTTCAGCTCATCTGGAAGAATACCACGAGAGGGAAGATCTGCAGGATTGTTGCTGCTTCTCACATGATTCCAACAGCGAGATGGAATTACGTCTGTGATTGCTGTCACTCTTGTCGCCACATACGTCATCCATCTTCGAGTTGTTGAGGTCAACCAGCACAGCGTTATCATGGAGTCCGTCCATGCGTGAACTGTGAATGGGAAGTTGAAGGCAAAGGTAGCTGCTTCCACGGTTTCTGCTAGAAGCACTGCTGAGTCGAGTTCCAGACGAGGAATTGAAATCTGCTTGATGGGGGCAATCTTAGACTTGGCTGTCACAAGATTGCTGTAGATGGCTCCTGTAGACCTGTAGTCCACACATCGCAGGTATGTAGAGTAAGCGAGGGCCTTTTCTGAAGAATCGCAGAAGGCATGAAGCTGGTATGACACTGTGTGAGGTGGGATGATGCACCGAGGTATTTTCACTTCCGTTATCTGTTGTAATTGCTCACAGTAGAGATCCCACCTGTCCTTGACTTTTTGGCTGACCACCATATCCCAATCTGTAGATTCCTTCCACAAATCTTGAAATATGATCTTGGCAACCACTGTTGTTGGGGTTATCTATCCAACTGGGTCAAATGTCTGGGCTATCTCTGATAGTACTACACGTTTAGTAATGGTAGTTTGCGGCTGCTTGGCTCTCAAGTTAAAGTAAAAGTCATCTATGGGATTCCACCGAATTCCCAGAGCCCTGATGCTCGATTCTGCTGTCAGTTGATGGATTGCCTCCTCCTCCTTCTTAGATTCTGGAATGGTGTCAAGCACTCCCTGGCTGCTGCTACACCGCTTCCGGATGTCGAGTTGCCCCGCTGCATAAAGCTGGTCTATCTCATTGTAGAGATCCACGCTGAACTCCACTGAACCCTGACCCATCAGTAAATCATCTACGTACATTTGCTCCCTGATGACGTTAGCTGCATTTGGAAAGCGGTGATGTTCGTCTTCCGCCAACTGCTTCAGACATCGGGTTGCTACGTAGGGAGCACAGGATGTACCATAGGTCACGGTCTTGAGATGGTACTCTCGAAATGGCTGATCTTCACTTTCTTACCAGAGAATGGTTTGATTGGTTCTGTCTTCTGGGTGGACCTTGAATTGCCGGTACATTTTGGCAACATCCGCTTTGAGAGCAACGGTATGTGTGCGGAAACGGATCAGTTGGGTATAGAGCTCATCCTGGATGGTTGGCCCTACAAGCAATGTGTCATCCAGAGACACTTCTGTTGTTGTCTTCATGGAGGCATCGAAGACCACTCGCAACTTGGTGGTTGTACTGTCTTCCTTCCTCGCAAAGTGGTGGGGGATGTAGAACTTGGTTCCTGTTGATGCTTCCGGTGCAAGCTCCATGTGCCGAAGTTCCAGGTACTCCCTTATAAACTCGATGTATTGCTGTTGATGTGTGGGGTTCTTCTTGAATCTTCTCCCTAGTTGGAAAAGACGCTGAAGAGCTTGTTGTCTGGAGTCTCCAAGTGTTGCAATTTTGTCGTTGAATGGAAGGCGAACTACGTACCTTCCAGCAGGTTTGCGGAAATGGGTTTGGAGAAAGTGCTGCTCAGCACTGGTTTCTTCCGGGGTGAATTGAGAATCCGTAGGGAAACTCTCTATCTCCCAGAAGCGTTGCACCATTTCTTCTAGATGGCACAAGTTGTGATGTGTTCTGATGAACGTTGGTTCCCCATCTGCTTTTCCCGAGATGACCCAGCCAAAAGTGCTGTTGTAAGCAACCGGTTGGTTGCATTCTCCTTTCCGAATTCCATCCTTCATGAGATAGGAAACCACTCCGGTTCCCAGTAGAATGTCAATTGCTCCCGGCTGGTCGAAATTGGGGTCTGCTAACTGGAGCCCGTTGAGATGGGTCCACTTCTGCTTGTCAATTGGTAGCTTAGGGACGTATCCTGTGATTTGTGGAATAATCAGCAAGTCTTCCACAAGAACACTTTCATTGCGGTTCCGAGAGTGAAGTCGTGAGATGACTTTCGCCTTGCATTTGGCTGCTGGCACTCCCGCGATGCCTTCGATCACCATGTTGGCTCGTGACCTTGATAGTCCTAGAGCGCTTACACATCTTTCTGTGATGTACTCTCCTTCACTGCAGTCGTCAAAGAGGATTCTGCATGAATGCCTTTTCCCTGACGAGTCTTCGATGTCCACCACCGCTGTCTTCAGAATTTGCTGCTTGGATAAGGATGACGTTACGTTGGTCCGTACAACGTTATCCTTGTCGTCTGGCTTTGGTGTAGGTGCTGGGTCAAACCTCACTTGCTTGTTCAAGTGAAGTAGAGTATGATGCTGCTTGGAGCACTTGGACAAGTGCTCCTGCTCGAACATTCCCTCACAATGTGACCCTTCCGGAGACAGTTGAGGCATGCCGCAGTCTTCCTTACTGCTGACATCCGTTGAGCCGTATGCATTGATAGGAGCTGTGCGCAGTGCCAAAGGTTATGTGAGCCCTTGCACAGTCTGCATGTTACAGGTGCTGCGGATACATGGAACGCCCTTGTCTGTTTTTAGTGTGAGCTTTAATGACTTGCTGATGATGATTTGCTGTTGCTGATTTGGGTGACTATTGCCCCTTTGGCAATCAGTCCCCTGATGTAGACTTCAAGGAAGTCCGTCCGTAGGTGTGTCCCAATGTTCTGTGGGTTGGCCCATAACCTTCAGAAAACGCACACACTCGGAAACAGAGTTCAGTAACGCTTGAAGCGCCGTTACTGACTCATTTTTCATTGATTGCTCTAGCAAGATCTTCTTAAAAAGCGCATAGATGATATCAGCTTTGTTGTTGTAGCGTGTTGTTAGCACAGTCCATGCTTCCGTGTAGTTTTGATCAGTAATGGAAAAGGATCTGATTCTCCCTTCACACAGGTCCTCAGGTACTGAAGTTTCTGCGCATCAGAGAGGTGGCTGTTTTTTCCTTTGGTTGCGGCGAACAAGTTCTCTTAAGATGACCAGTCTTCGTACCTTCCGTCAAAGGTTGAAAGCTGTATGTCTGGGAGTTTGATGTGTGCAGGTCTGGGAGCTGAAGTTGAGATGGATGACGCTGAAACCCCTGGTAGGCTATTCTTAATGTCCTTGGGTTTTGTAGTGGCTTCGAGAAGTCTATCGTTAAGTTTGATGAATTCCTCTTCGTGTGAAGTGAGATTGGCTTGAGCTTCATGCACATTTCTTGGGTGTATCTCGAACAACGCTGGTGCTATCTTCTCGAGTGACTCCCACAGTAACTCCAACTGTTAACGGCGTTGTTGAATGGGCGGTTATCTGTCGCTCGATAGCGTTGGTGTTGACGGTGAGGATGCCTCTGTCCATCTTAGCCTTCTGGATCGCGATAAGCGTCATGATGATGGGACTATGCCACTTGTCACAAAAAACTACAGAGAAATTGAACTGGAGAATGCTGCAACTGTTGAATACTGAAACTGGTGAACTGTAGCGTCGTGGTCACCGATCTAATCCTCTCCCTTGTCAGGAGATGAGGTTCGGAAGGATAAAAATGTTTGTGTTGAAATGTTTGGGATTTAAAATGTGCGATTTCTGATGATTTGCGTTAAGCCAAAATCCTGCATTCTGGGCCGTTGGGAGAATGCTTAATTTATTTGCTGAAATGAATTCTCATGTGGAATGGGATGTGAAATAGAATCTTAGTTGACTTTACACAATATTTACTAGATAATATTCGTGTATGGCTAATTAATTCAGTATATCATGCGTTATTAGTAAAATATAAGACATCAAAACTTCTTTTATTCCACGTGTTTTGGAAAATTATATAAAATGATTAAAGTAAAAAGCTTATTTCATTGTATCTGTTAAGGCTCAGGGGAAAATAATTAGCTTTCTCCAAATGCCACGTACCGGATAAAATTAAAAGACCTAATTCGGACCACGGGATAGCGAGCGGTTTGAAACTAAGTTTTTATGCAAAATGAGAGTTCATACAGCGACGGGAAAATACTTGCAAAATGTTTAAGATGAATAGTGAATGTCCAGAACTGGTGAATGATGATGAGTAACACGATGCACTTTCTTCCCCATGGAAATAGTGTAAAATATGCACCCCAAAATAACTTGACAAAACGCCGTAGGGAAACAGTGTAAATAATTTGACGTTAAAACAACTTGTGATTTTCAGGTTTTTTATCACACAAAATACACAAAAAATATATAGACAAGATTTACAAAATGTTCACAGAAAGATAAATATAATTTATAAAGTTTCACAAAAGATTATACTGAATAGTGGTTCAAATAAATATTTACTCAAGGAAAAAATATCTCATGGATTTTCCTATACTTGAAGAATGATTCCCATCTCTCAGGGTTACTAATTATCTATCTTCTCAAGGCAAACTATCTCATGGATCATCCTATACTTGTAGATTTATTCCCATCTGTCAGGGCAAATTGACATAACTTTTCTGATGACAAATCGGCGTCTACTCACAGCGAGTTAACAGAACGTCTTTCCCAGGTACAACTACTCTGGGAAAATTAAGATACAATTTTACAGGAAAATTGGAAACGGTATAAGTCCTACGGACACTGAAGAACGAGTGGCTGGAATCTGTGCCAAACGGTACATAAAAATGCTCCGAATCCCAGCCGAAAGACGCCTCACTAAAGGAGGGAAAATAGCTAATTGCCTAATTAAAATCTTTTAAGAGAGAAACTGAAAAATATTACGGTACTGAGGTGCCAGCAGTCTGTCTTGAAGTTTTAACATGGCTTTTGTATTCACAAGTTCGGTTTCAACCGATTACACATAACCTTGATCTTTCACAAAAACTTGAACTTCAACTCAGCTTAAAAGAAAATATGGTTATTTACTTGAGGTGTGTTAACACACACGCTCTTTACACATGTATTGAGAAAACAGGAATAAAGTGACAGTATTAGCTTATCTCTAATGCGTGAAGGTGAGAAACACAAGCACCATTCACCGCTACATTGAAACATCAAAAACGGAGAACTAAACAAATTCTTACAATTATGCTAATCAGCCAATAAGGCCCGAATCCTGACAGTATCTTCAATGTATTAAACTTCGTAAGCATCAATTAATTGTAGACATTAATAAAAGCTTATTATTGATTCCAACAAAAAATGAATATAAATGGCATTATTTAAAATAATAACTTGCATACCATACCATATTGTCATTGTTAAGAATAAGGGAGCCTTGTAAAATTTTTTAGTATAATTTAGTACTTTTGATATTTTATATCGATCTCATCTAATTGCTTTTATTTTGCTGCATAATATTAAATATGATTTGAAAACTTTAAATTACTAATTTAGAAAAGTACCTCATCTAACCTTATTTATCCGTTGGCGCGTGCAAACGAACGCATCAGTAGACTCACTCAGAGTTTCATCGCCTATATACTGTTCAGTTTCGTTCTAAAATAAAAAACAAACTAAAATTGCTTTCAGAAAATTATCAATTTACTTTCTAAATATGTCATTTTTGTCTGTGTATGTACCCATTATCCTGTCTACTACGCTGTTGGATCTGTATTCTAAAGGTTTTAACCCATAAACTTTCCTTTCAAAAGCTAAACAATATGTAAATATTTTCACAAACTTCACATTTATTCACACTAGAGCCTATAGTATTTTTTCGTGATGAGCAACAATATCATTTACAGCAAAACTGAGTGCTAAAGAAAACTGAAAGATGAAATTCAAAACAAATTTTGTTTATTTTTCAGTATTTTATTTCAAAAAACCTTGCACATGTTTTAGTTTACAAAGTTTTAGGTCAAATTTTGCTCATTAAAAACGATTGATCAATTTTTAATTTGTAAAAAGTTGATTGGACTGCTTCAGTTCTTGTTTTTGGATTTTTGTTTCTCCAAATATCTCTTCTCTTTTTCTTGTGTATTACGATCGCCGCTGCCACTGACTTTTTCCTATGAACATTAAACCAGCGTGATTGTATATATTATGCTTAATTTTAAACTTGTTTTATTTTACTTTTTTTCAAATGCATGTAAATTTTATATTAAAATCAAGGGTTTTGTGTGATAATTATTATGCATATTACCATAATTTGGAAGATAATCAAGGCAAATAGTGTTGTTCTGAGGAGAAAGTTCCAATTCATTTTTTATTTTGAAGGTTTTGTTATTTTTTTAAGTTATTGTACTTTTTCGACCAGTTAGATATAGCGCACAGACAGTTCTGCTTGATTCACAATTGAGGTGGAATTAGTATAAGAGCTAGACTGTTGTGAGATATAATTGACGTCATCCAGCATAATGATATATATGAAAGATTGGCTCAAACTCAAAATTAAGTCGGTCGGTAAGACAATGAGTTTTCATGTCGTCAATAAAGTTTATACGTATGTAATTGATTTTATGTGGTTTTATTCAGTTAATCAATCAACAAGAAACAATAAGCCTTAATTATTAATCTAACAGATTCTGTATTTTTATCGTGACCATATTATTAAAGCAAGTTTATTATATTGTCTTGGCATTGAAATTTAGATAGCATTATTTTGGAAGAAGAGTATAAACATTAAAACTACTGAGAAAAACTGTTTACTATCAACTATTTAAATAATAAACATGAAACTTGTTACAATGTGCAATTATATTATACTAAAACAGCTTGTTTGTAGTCATTTATAAAACAATGATCAAAAAATTTCAAACTGCCTGAACCCTTTACAACAAACATTAATATTGAAAAATCAAACATATTAAATGCACATATGTGCTTAAAACAAAAAAACAAGAAGCTTTTTCCAAGTTACATGATACACAGCATTAAATGACTAGAACATACAACTAGATTCATTCATTTAAATAAGAATAATTCTTTTATAACAATAACATGAGTTCCATGATAAGATAATTATTACAATAACATTTCAAATAAAAATATTTTGTGCAGACTAAGTGATTTCAGAAAATAAATCAACATTTCCACAAAATACAATCAATATTTTCTTAAAATACTATCAACATTTCCACTATAATAGATAAATATCTCCACAAAACACAATAAATTTCTATAAAGAGCCATAATACTTCCAAAAATATAAAATGTGTTTCCACAAAATATGATAATTATTTCACCCAATACAACCAACATTTCCACGAAACACAAGAAGTGTTTCCATAAAATACAATTGATTTTTTAGAATTCTATAAAATGCAAAACGAATTTCCTTAAAAATACAATCAATATTTTTTCAAAATACAATCAACATTTCCACAAAATAAATCAATATTTTCTCAAAATACAATCAAAATTTCTACAATATACAAACAGTATTTCCACAGTACACAACTACGTTCTAAAATACAATTTTTTCACAAATATCATTGATATAAAATGAAATAAAAAGTAAAGTTCTCACAAAAGCATTGTCACAACAGTGCCCGGAGTTTAGATTAATATAAAACATGAAATTCGTTTAAGTAATTCATTTTAATCGGTTTTCTTCTCTGCGGATCTATCAGAGTCAGACAGCAGCATGAATATAGATCCAACAACAGTAACAAACTGAAATGTTAAAACATCATTAAATTATCATGTTTGTGATTTTGAATTTTTCGTAAATTAGTATTCAGTAATTTTACTTGCCATTGACATCTCACCTTTAGTATGAACGCTTGATCAACAAAAAAGTTTCCTCTTCCAATTCCAATCGGATGTGTTTTCATGTCGAGTATCAGGACCGAGACGCTCATTTCAGTTCCATCCATCATAATAGTGAGACGACGTTCAGAGCATGCAATTACGCAATCCTGATATTTTTCGTTCTGAAAATAAAAAAATAATATTCCTTTTAAAGCTTATAGCAAGACTAATGTATCTTGGAATGTGTCATATTTAAAAAACATTTTCTACTTGATAAAAGGATGGAAATTTAAACACGATTTAAACTAAAAATACTTCTAAACGCATTTATTACCTTATCGGCCGACACCTGAGCCAAATAATATGTCAATGAAACCTTGACAACACTAATAAAGTTAATTATCAGACCAAAACTCATATCCTCCTTCTTCAACAACTGCAATAAGAAGTAGCCAAAAAGCAAAATATTTTGCATGTGAATCAGCTCTAGTAACTTTCCAAACAAGTCCGCCATTTCGTCGCAAACGCCCCTAAGTTCCATGTAATGTTTCCAATGAATGGACAATGGACAAACTTTCCCCCTTCTTTTGTCCATTCGGGCTGCCTCCATTGCTTTTGAAAAATGATGCTGTAAAATGTAAATTTGAATAGCCAAAATTAACCAAAAGTCGAGCAAAACGCAGGAATGAAGAATGGACGAATAGTAGAATATGCTGCTAATCGCAGCAAACCATTCCACTGTTGGGGTCAGTTCAGTCCCATATTGTTCATAGAGTTGATCAGTTCTGTTCTCATGATTTTTTGAAGACCAAATAAATAAAGTCTGGCTGAATTCATAGGATTTGTACAGTACAGCTTTCTTGAATGACCATTTGTTAAGAGGTGTGTCTCCAAAAACTGTGTTGATAACAGCAAGAATTATGGAAAAAGTGATAATTCCAACCGCAATACACTTTGGCCAACTGCAACTACCAGATGTATCCTTGGAGCCATTGTTATTCACTTTTGCAATATTTTCAAAAAGGGAGGATGCAGAAGTTGAACATGTGGCGAATATTATAAGATAGTAGACCCGGGTAACAAAGCTTGAAATGTAGAAGCCAAGATACACGAAATTCAGCATAGTTTCTTCAGCATGAAATTGAATCCAGCCATATTTTATATCCGTCAAGACATCAATTGTGGAAATCGTTGCCAAAGTCCAGAAAAATGCCTGAAAAAGTTTCCAGATAAATAATTCTAATGTGAGGCAAACTGAGACAAATCTATTTATTTATATAATTTTCAAAAAATGTGCATAAATTTTCAGACAATAAAAATATGCCCTTACCGCTTGAAGCCATAGAAACCATTTTGGCAACATTTTGGCGCACGCTGGCTTGAGTGGGCTCATCCCAATGTAGAATAAGAAGGAGAGAAAGTATTGAAGATACTTGACCGTCGTACTTTGCCGTGGTGAACGAAACCGGCATCGCCTTAGTCGCCTTAACAACGCCATAAAACGACGACTGTTAAC
>JAQFYG010002534.1:0-14510 GCA_034694325.1 Entomobrya corticalis
AATAAATGGGATTTTTACATACGGAAAATAATAACAAGAAAGAAAAATCGTTTCTATCATTTTTGACTCACTTTACTACTTACCTATTAGAACCTGACAATGACATTGTTTTTGGCCACAGGCAAGGAGAAGATCACATACAATCATACATGTGTATACAAATATATTGCAAAGTTTTGCACAAGAATGCCTACAACTTGCATTTTATTTATTGACAGGGAAATTTGTAGTAGGTTATACTACCTCTTTTTATGTGTGCGTGTGTAAGTGCGTGAAAGAAAAGTGAATTTGCTCACATTAACCATCATAATTCATATGATCGTCATCATCATTTAAAATCATTGCATGTTCCTTGCCGTTACCGACATCATCCCATCCTCTCTGAATTTGATTGCACGCATGAAATGGAGACCAATAAAATCTGCTTTGTATGAATTACACAAACACAGTAACAATTGTTGAAACTGTCTATAAAAAGTTCACATACAAATCCGATGAATAATCGCAATAGAAGGGAATCAGAAAAAGCACGTTAAGCGGTTAAAAATTTAGAATTTCCTGATCGTAGTTAAAATCCGTGGTAAACATGCGTAATGCTTTGTATAAACCAAACAGAAAATGAATTTCTTTTTTCATTCGTCATTATTATTACAGGTTCATCATATACCTAAATAGCAATTGTTTAATTTTGTTTCAAAATTGCGCAGTTCGGTAACAGCTTTACCTAGAAAACTAGTGTTTCGTGAAGTTTTAAAAACTGCTTTTACTTTATTATTAAGTAATTTTATTAATTATAATTAGGATACCTTATCTTTTTTATTGTATGTAAAAGGTTATTAATCTTTGGATTGGCAGTGGGAATAATCACATCATGTAGGTCCCTTTGAACATGAACAGAATAAGCTTCAAGTATATTAGTTATATCAATATCAACAGTATAATATTGTTTGTGTGGTTGCACAAAAGCAGTAGAGTTGCGGTTGGGGTCGCGGACCTTTCATTAGAGAACCTACCAGGCCAAAATTGCGTTGCCAAATCGGCCAATTTTGTTAATATGTATAAATAATTAAAATATTGTGCATCGGTTGTCGGTTATAATATGTTACACATCAGTTTCATCTTCACATTTTTATACCGCTTCGATAACACCATGTTTTACTAAACTACCTACATCGTGTATTTTGCATGTGTAAAATGTAACATGTTGTGTAATTTTTATATTTGTAGAGCAGGTTAGATAACAATTCAGAATTTTTTTTGAAATCATGTAATTAATTAATAGTTTGTGTACTTAAGCAGCACTGTTATCCCATTTTTCAAAGAAAGTTATTTATTTTATACTCTGATATACATACGCTTAATATATGTGCATTACTGGCTTATATACAGGTCCATACATCGACCAATTATCGTTGATTACTAGAGTTCTCTTGTGTTCATCTCGGCTTGAAACCGATTAATCTAAATTTCGGAGTATTTGGTAGGTACTAAAACTTGACATATAAGAACTGGTACATATTGAAGGCAAGTCAAAACCTGAATATAAAGCAGAAAATGTTGGCAGTGATTCTTGTAATTACTCCTATATCCTAACCTATTAAAACCTGCAATGGGCTGACTGACTGACACATTATTTCATTGAAAAACAAATGTCTACAATGTATACACATTGAAGAATTTCAACAAAATGGAGAGATTAGTACAAGCCTAAAGGCTACTGAGCACTGACTGATTTACGGCTGCACTGAATTTCTCCGGTTCAGCTCTTTTTCCCCAGAACGACTCAAAACCATCTAATTATCGGCAACCAGCATGAAAACGTTATCATTCCATCATCACCAAACAGCACGGTTTTTCTTGCCTTTCCTTCTCTACTCAACTTCATTCATTTTCTCTTTGATCCTCTCCTTCCATTTGTCCGTTTTTTATTATTCGTGCTGAAATCTTTCTTCGTGGGAGTCATAATGTTTGTAAAATATCGAGTACGAGTTACAGTGTCTAATCACAAATAGCTACATAACTAGAAAATTAATGTATATTTGGTAATAACATAGTATCGTTTTTGCGCTTTTCGGTGGAGTGAACATATATTTGCACGGTCATTAATTAACTACCTTACTCCCATTTTAGTTTCTATTTGTTTATTTTGTTATCGGAATTACTTTGAATTAAAGTAAACCTGAAATAGTTTTACAGCGCCTTTACGGAAGAAAACATGCTTGAATTACATTTGTAATGGGATAATGGGAAATGTATATGTTGCCTAATTTGTAAAAATTCATCTAAAAGTATATATATTACTGCAGTAACTAAGAAGTCAATAGTCAATACTGCAGTAGTTGTGTGTCAACGGAATTCTGACATCCGTCAACCTCATAATATTAATGAGCTGAGGAAATGTCAGTCGAAGAGGTAGTCGGAAGAAATTGAGATTTGCGTTTGTGGGAAATTGCCTGCTTGCATGTAAAGTACCTTTTTACTTATGTGGTCTTATGGGAAGTAACATTGTTACTGACAAGACATGCATAATGAATTAAGTGAATAACGACAATATGAACGATTTTGATGTTATCACAAGACAACAATAACTGCCGATATCACTCTTCAACGGAAACATCATCGGAAGCAGTAAAAACGTATTAGTATCTGACAGATTACATCGATTATCAATTATTAGCAGGATTCTAACATTTAGGTATAGACTTATTTCCTTTTTTACTTTGTTTACTCAAATTTATTGCGATTTTTACGATTCAAAAAGTGTTAAAAGTGCGTAGTTATCTGTGACAGATTAGTTATAATCAGTTCAAACTCACAATCATTCCACAATAAAGAACATGATTTAACCGCATCGCATAAGTTAAGTTATAACAATAAAAACATAACTATAAAGCATGGGATATGTGCATTCAGATTCAACTACATTTTCACGCTTGGATATACAACAAAGGCATAATATAAAAATGCTTTATAATTTAGCAGTAAAAATGTTAAAATGGGAATGTGTAACAGGTTATCATCACAAAAGATCAACATAATATCATAATGATTTTTCTTGAGGTAACCTGCTGAGAAGAAGGTAGCATATTGCCTGTAGCCTCTGTCGGATATCACATAACAAGTTCTTTGTGCAAAATATATACATATATATAACCCTCTTTAAAAACAGCATAAATTCTTAAACTAATTCAACATCATCAGTCATCAGGTCGCACTGCCACTGTCAACGAATCTAGTTGAAGACAGTCATTAATTCGAAAGAAAACAAGTTAGTTGAAAAGTGTGACATAAAGTTGCTCCTTTTCAACATGATGAAAATAATAAAAAGAAGCGGAAAATTTATAAGTTGACATACCTAAATGACAATTTATTTAGACACATCATTTGAATTAATGATTATAAGCACTAACCGATTTGCTGTTAATATTTGCTCAAATCGCTACTGCACCACCGACGAAAAGAAAGTGCATGTGGGTTTGACAGATGACAAGTTTCAACCGAAAAGAAAGTAAATTAATGTTCAACTGCAAGGACATTTGGAACACGACAGCAAGACAAATTCCAACGCATTCTGCACACAATGATAAATAGAACGAATGGCAATGGCACAAAAAAATCTGTATTATTACAAGCAGCAAGAAAACTAATACAAGAGAAAGCACGAAACCCGAGATTTTTCCCATACGCAAATAATCGACTAACACCTATATTTCCTCCCCTTGAATATAGGTCATGGGCCAACCCATACCAGGCCATAATAATAGCACCAATGGAGAAAGTCATCAAAAATGTAATGATATTATGAAGCAAATGCTATGAAAAAAACGATGACTTACAACACAACATTCACCATTTCCCACAAAACTCTGAGCACACCTGCAGGAAAAGACATACATTAATCCGTCCTGCCTCTACATTTCGGGTTCAACCTCAATATCATCATCATTTTTCGCAAAGAACACCCAGAAAGCTTGTACCAGTAGGGCAACCTGTACCGGTGCCACTACTTTCCACGAACTAGAAAAGACCAAACAACACGACTCCTCCATTTATTTCGACTTGGAGCTACTTTAATGCACTCCAGAACTCTAGCCTCATTCATTTATTCTTCATCAACGAAAAAGCACATTCCCATTATATAAAATAGCTTTCCTTATTGCCACTTCTTCCCCGTCCAAAAATAGAAGAATAAAAAAACTACATGCCAAATGAAAGGAGAGTAAGATTAAAAGGCATAGTAAAGTAGCTTTGTAACAAACAAAGTGAATAATAGAAAATGAAAAATAACAAATGAGAAGAGAAGACAGAGGTCATCATTGACTTTAATACCCACTTGTACTTGTTTGGAAGTCGCTTTTGTAATATTGTTCTATACAAAAAAAGATGAAGAGTCTAAAATAAATTTTGTATGCAGAGCTAATATGACTTTTTTATTATTTAGCACCTATTTTCTCATTCATTTCCCTATTCACACGGATGAATGCATCACCTATTGCCACCTTCTTCTCGATAACAATGCAATAGAATACATGCATGTTACTTCACATTACTCTCTGCCCTGATGAATATTAATCATTCTTCAAAGCTATTATTATTACTCCTAACATCGTTTCATAATTTTTGCTGTTGCTCCTGCTTAAAAGAGTGGCCGTGGTAGTGCAAAGTGCAGAAAAATGTCGTTTCACACTCTCGATCTCGTCGTCACTTTTTCCTTCTGTGCGGCATGGCATACGACATACCTTTTCCACCCAATTTGGAAGATATTTTTTATCATTATCATATCTGTTTAACATTAACTGAACCTAACAGTAAAAGCACTAAAAACTCAGTACAGGAGCAGCCACCCAAGTAAGCAATACAGTAATTTAGCACCGCCAACACATTTTCCATTAATTTCAAGGCGTTTTCCATTATGAAGATATGATATGCATTCTCACACATTTGTTATGTGATATACTGCGATATTATGAAAGAGATGAAAATTCGTGTCCATGTCATGCCAAGTTTATTTTAACTGTGAGCCAACTCATAAGACTTTTATGTAGCATAAAATAAAACATCATCACCATTCTCATCATCATAATATAGTAACCTTGTTTGCTCTTTATTTGTATGCCAAAAACTGGAGTGAACCAGGAGGGCAAGCTGTTGAATATATTGTTTGAATAAAAAATTCTCTTTCCGACTCGACTTTGATGAGATAAAAGCATTTTTATTAACAAGGAAAAATGTATACGTAAAAAAAGTGTAGCATTTTTACTGCACTGAGCCGATCTTTTGTGGCGATGATGTGGTGAGCGGCTCGTTTCTCCTCTTCTGATTCTCTCTCTTTTGTACTTGCTGCTCTGCTGGTGCTGATACGGTTGATATTTTGGAAGATATGGTTTGATGATGATGATTATATACCTATTTAAATACATGATTTGCTTGCATACGACACTCTAATAATGTCATTCTGTGCCATTTGCATGATTACATGGTATAACAAACATACAAAACATAGAGGCATAAACTTATAAACTTTGGTGCACAGTGCACACACGCCAAAGCCAAAATGCTCAAGTCCGACCGACTCAACTCGCTCGGAAGAAAGAAAATAAAAAAGAGCACACATTCACGTACTTTGTACTTCTGCACGTCCTATTCTTTCAACTTGGTTGGATGGACTTGATGTCTTGTGAATATAACACATAATGAAAATCTACGGTTTCTCTTCTATAAAATTATGCATTTGTATGATTATATTCACGAAAAAACCCTTTTACTCCGAATTCCCATATTCCCACCCATAAAAATATACTGTTTTTTTCTCCCTCTTTCTCTCAACCACTCTACTTTAATATGATTGTTTATATATTGCTACCACCATCGCCAAATGCACTTTTCTCTCTTTCTTTTTTATCCAGTCTCTCCAGTTTATCCAGACGTGCTCATATTCTTTCGATTACATTGCATTTTTCTTTCTTTTTAAACAGGAAAGGAAGAAACTTGGACTTGGACTGTATTTGTGTTATGAGCATTTGGGCATGATGATAACTGGGAAATGGACGAATGAACGCAATACGGTGGCTGCTGGCATTTTCTTTTCTTTTTGCTTATAACCTTTTCACTTGCTCTTATGCCCGGTGGTGGTGGATGGTATTCTGGTGGTATGGTAAATGCCTATAAGGCAGTGGTTGTGTGGTAGCCAGGCAAAAAGGAGAGCCACTACTACTATTACCACTGCCAGCAATTTTCTAGCTCTTTCTTTCCACCACAACCTTTAGAATGGAATATAAGTGGAGTGCTCACAAAGCGAATGGGAATTTTCTCCCAAAAATTGTAGTAGGACCCACAATAGTAGAATGAAAATATACGGAATGACTGTGTGTTAGTCATCAACAGACTCAGAGTCCCAAGACCCGTAGTAGAATACCAGCAAAAAAGAGAAAAAAGACCGAAAGAACCGTTTTTTGTTGTTGTTGTGATGTTGCTACTCTGTTCCCTATTCTCAACACTCCTGGTATTGCTGATACTATTATTCCAATACTACTATACTCTCTTGTTGTCCTATAATAATATCCATGTTTTGTGAACACTTATGAGAGCAAGTAGGTATTACACATGTTAAATTGCTTTGCTGCTCTATCAGAAATAATATCTCTCGGACGGATCCCGGTTGTGCAATCTTAATAGTTTCATGGTACTCTTTTTTCTGTGTATAAAAATATCACTCCAACAAACTCTCCAACATCAGCATCTACATAAAAGCAACACACGAGATCGCAAGATTGAAAAGTGCAACAACAACACACACCCAACCAAGCACGTAATGATATCTAGAGTAGCAGGATTGTAAAGGCAATTTCCTCTAGATATTTTTTCTCCTATTTTACTTGTTCAACAAACGGCATAGTTCACATCAATATCAATCAAGTCACATCACATCAGTTTGCATTGCAATCGCAGGCAACAAACATAGTCAGTCATTGCATTCGTCAGTCAAAAAGAACTTTTTTGCTCGGGTGCTGCTTCTAGTCTATCTGTTCTAATATATTTGTGTTGTTGCTGTTGTGAGGAAAGGATAAAAAAGACAATAATAACAAATACAAATAGTAATAATTTGAGTCAGCACTTCACAGCAGACATTTCTTCTATTGATTCTAGTTGATCTTTGTATTGTGTGGAGAGCTGTCTTTTAAACAACAAATTATAGTAGCAACAGCCAACAGCACCACACACAACCAATAACCCTTTTCCCCTTTGGCATAAATATTATTGTATTATTGATGTACTGATTACTTCATGTTTAGATGATTAAAAAGTTAAAAAGAAAGTGACAACGCACACTTTGAAACAAAAATCTTATTTACATACAGATCTTTCCTATTTGCATACATAAATGTTTTAAACATACTCAATATTGCATTCGCTATTTTGCCTTCTTCCTCTTCTCTTGTCATTCTTCTTGCCACAGGCTCACTTTTTCAAGCTTACTATTTACACTTTTTCATCCTCAACATAATCATCATCATCGTTATCATCATCATATCCTCCTGCTTTTTCTGAAGTGAACCATTCACTTCGCTCCTCAGTCAAGTGAAGAGATACTAGAACAACGCACTTTGTTACAACTACGGAGAGTACGTTACCAAATCATCCACCGACATTCAAAGTAAAACAGTTTACTTTACATTGGAAAAGAGGATATTTGAGTCGTGTTGACTTGATTCGTCACTCAATTCAGTTGTAAAAGTGTGTTTTGGGCAACGTTTGTACTCTCACCAGCCAAACTGGCAACTGTCTCTGAAACCAAAATATTTTACATGCTTTCTTCGTGAAACAAATTAGAATTTTATAAAACACTGTCTTCTTCCAAATAATCAACATAACATACACACAGGAAGCGCTGTTCTGTGTTGTGTTTTATTGCGTTGGTGGTAGTGGCAGTGATGGTAATGTACGGGAAATAAGGTTAACTACCTCGCTGGAAATAGAAAGGTTGCCCTGGAACAGGGAAAAGTGAAGTTGTTGTGAAGTGAAAATTACAAGTTTATATATAAATTTTCAGTGAAAGTGACACTTGTACATAAACCTTTCAAAATAAATTGTAAATCAATAAATCACACGTATTCTTAGAATACGCACGCAATGTCATTCTGAAAAAATTCCAGTACATCTTCCACACGTAAATTACAACATTTTTGGCAAGGCTTTAGGGCTGTCACGAAAGATTTAGGGATCCATTCCTACACAAAATCAAAAGAATTGAATAGAGTCAAATGGCCAGCGCTGCGGAAATGGCTGCACCACAATCAGTGGTTGCGAATGGGGAAGTAAACGGAGCATCACCAGCTCCAGTAAAACAGCCAACACTGGAGGAGGCTGCGGCTGCACAAATGAAACAATTGGGTATGAAATGAACCAAGAAATAAATATTTTACATTCCTACAAGTATCTGCACCTGCTTTGATCATAAATATTTAAAAAACAATGGGAAAATCCTGTTTGCATTATTGCATATTACTTTAATTGCATAAAATCCCGTTTAAAAAATCATAGATTTAGAAGGAAACAAGTTGCCTACTCCAGTTTCGTCCAAGACGAACGGCTCTGCTGGGAGAGCTGCAAGCAACGGGGTGAAGGAGACCGCTAGCAGGGCCAACAGTTCTAGTAGGCCCACCACGAGATCATCATCCACAAACAATGCGCCAAGCAGAACGTCTTCAACAACGAGGAGCGCGTCTTCGTCACGCAAGTCTAGTCAACAATCAATGTCTCCTACGACGTCTACCACACCAGAGATTAAAAGTAAGTGGCAATAAGGCAGGAAACTAAAATGAAAAACATTTTGTTTCAGTGAAAGCTGCATAAGATGCATATTACAAATATGGTATTATGTTGAAAAATTAGTAGTATATGTATATATTCATTTATTATTTCGCCGCTTTATTGTAGAATTGCCAATGAACAAAGTAGTGGTTGGAACTACACCCTCTCCCAATGTGGCCAAGGTGTCGTCAAAAATAGGCTCTTTACAGAATGCCAGTTACAAACCTACCGGTGGAAATGTCAAAATTGAAAGCAAAAAATTGCAATGGAAGGCTGAGAGCAAAATTGGGAGCATGAATAACATGAAGCACAAGCCTGGTGGTGGTAATGTCAAGGTATAACAATATACCGAAATAATTCATACAAAAATTTATATAAAAATTTACTTGATGAAATGACCCTTCTCTGGGGAGACTTTATAAAACAAAAATCATTAAATTCCTGCAAAACAAATCTTTTTTGTGACTGCATTGCAGATAGAGAATCAAAAGATAGAATTGAAGGTTCAGTCTAAAATAGGCTCCCTCCAGAACGTCAAGCACCGACCAGGTGGAGGAGAAAAAAAGATTTTTGATGACAAGGAGTACCTTAAACAACAAAAGCAAGTTTCAGCCCCACCATCAAAACCCGGAAGTAGTAAGGGTGGCAGCAAAGGCAGCTCAATGAAAGGCTCCGTTGAAAATTTGATTGAGTAGTGGATACAGCGAGAGATCAAAATCAAAACGATATAAAATATATTTACATTTATGAACTGAGAGAATGACACACAAAAATTGAAACAAAAATCCAAAATAGATTTTTCCTCAGCCACGAAGAAACAAAAGCATTCAATTCAGGAAACACTATTTCATCAGAACTATAATAATAATTAAATATAATTATTATTCTAAACTTTAAAAAAAATAATAATGGGACATTAATAATTTTACTCGTAAAAAACGTAAAAGTCTATACTGGCGCATCGTCAGCCAGCACTTTTTATATTACTTCATTATGATTCTTATCAGTCATCACTATCAGTGGCAGGCTTCCTGAATCAAATAATAAAATCCCAGTCAGTCATTATCAAAACAAAACACTAAAGTAAATGTCAATTCATAATAACTATAAATATAAAAAATGATTCTGTATTTCCATTTTTTAAACGCTTTAAAACAAAACTAGCGGTACTATTTAACCTAATCCTACTTCCATTTTAAATATGGCATCCCCTCCTACTTCTAAATGTAATTGATGAATATAACAGTCTAGTCTACATCACCAAATATGAACGAACATTTTTAGCAGTAACAAAACTTTACAAGGAAAACTATGCATAATAATAAGTGAACAAGCAGAAGTCAGTTATACGTAATATTTCGATAAGTTAATTAAACAAAACATGCTCTGCTCTGCATTCTACATCCAGAACTATATGATCATCATTCTACAAGCGTCCCTGCCTTCATGCGTCGCTGCAACTTGTCTTTGATAAAATAAATTGCTCTGCTTTTTGATGAAAGAAAGTGAAAATTGTTTTTGGGTTTGCATGCGAGTATGCAAGAAGCAACCAGTCAATTAAATATGCATGCTCTGCACCAAATCATTCAATCACGCACCTGTTTTTCCTTTCATCTCGTTGCAAATTGACAGCAATTTTACTAGATCACAGGTAAAAGCGAGCTGCAAGCAATTTTTACAAAATGAGTTTAGTTTGCGGTAGTTCATTTGCATATACCATTCATCGGGAGAAAAAAATTATTGTGGTTTGATTATTTGTTGATATACAGTTTCTGTCTTTGTGCCTGTCTGCCGTTTGTTGACTGTTTGGGTGGGTTATGTAGCCAGAAAAATGTATCAAACAGTAATCGTCTTACTAACTGTTATGAATATTTTGAATTGCACTTATTGTGATGTTTTGTTTGTTGTACAGTACAGTTGTAATTAGAATTAGAAGAATTATATAGATAGAAGTATATATACTGCAAACGTTTTCACCTTTTTGATAGTATGCAATTAAGGAAGGTATTTTATGTTTGTAATTGTGATTTTTACCTTTACATTAATGCATTTTTAACTCTGAGGATTGTTGTTATAAAACTTTGTTACGAATACGATACGATTCATTGAATTGATGATATACATGCCTCCAAAATGTTACTAATTGTACAATAAAGTTGAATTTTCTAAACAAAATATATATACAAGGAAGTCATAATTAAAGAATAATAATTTTTACAAAAGAATTTAAAAAATCATGATGACGCTGCTAAAAGTATAAAACGTGAACAGCGACTAATTATAGGCTCTGTCCTCTGGGCGGTTAAAAAATGTCGAAAATAATGAATGAAAATTCAAAATTTAAGAAATTGAAATACGGATGGAGATTTTGATTTGATATACATGATTAAAATTTATACACTTGGCCTGATCTTAAGACAAACAAGGATTATAAAACCGCTTTATCAAATTGCCTCATTCTACTATTATAATCAAGCAAATTAAAACTAAATTGTAACCTTCGCAGAAAAAGAAAATAATTGTTGGCTTTTCTGCAAAAAAATATAATTATACGTAATGATTATGATCTACACACTCCACGCATCTATATAGGTAGAATAGCACTTCACTATTACTACTATAAATTAGGGATAAGCAAAAATGAATGGAAATGGCAATTGGCAGAGTCGACAAGTCGAGTGGCTGGAACCTATAGGCTGGCAAGAAAAATGTTGCATTTTTGTAATTTGCTAATTTGTTTGTATAGAAAGCTTTCTGCCAGTTACTTACACAATTAATATATTAAACATTATATTTATGTGTATACTACTATAAATTACAATTATAAAGAAATTGTGTCCGTTGTGTCTTCTATTGGATAAAGTTATAAAGATAACCAATTAACTTTATAATTCCAGTTTGTTCATTTTGTCTAGATGTTCATAAGTTGTCTTTCCCTTCATTCAGTTATTCAGTACAGCAAATAATAGCCAAATTTGTAGATACCCAGATTTTTTACTTAATTATATCATATCAGATTATAAATATTGATGTAAGATCTTGTTAACTGTTAAAATGATTTAGCGTGTCCATTAGTGTTTGTGATGAAAAATGGAAAGTTTGTTATGATTTCCAAAATGTGACTGTGACTGATATAGAACAAGATTATTGTTCGAAAGCTTATTGAAAAAAACCATTAAAAGCTTCTTGATTAGTTTGGCTTTTCTTGTTAAATTGTTGCATGCATTGTGCAGAACTGATAACGGTGAAAGGTGCGATCAGGTGAATTTTATTGTCATAATGTATCAAAAGCCAATGAAATTGTTAGATTCGCTTGAAACTATGTGTCTGGGATGGGATTACATTTTGCTGTAGATATAATGATGACCAAAATAAGAGAAAAAATGGATTCCACTTTTATCCTTTGATGGGTAGGATATAAATACTGTCATATTATTATGTTTGTGTACATTAATTGTGAATATTTACAATAAGATAAAAAAGTAATATTAATTTAGAAATGTAATGAAAGTAATAAGTATTATTAAGATAATACGACAATGTATAAATATGATTGATAATATGTAATTTAATGTAAATAAAAGCTTTAATAAATGAAATAAAAAGTTAAGTTAAACCCTTGTTTCAATGACTTATTTTTTCCACTTAAAATTATTATGAATTCTGAATTTTCCCAAGGACGAACATTTAAATATGGCATCGAGATGGAATCTTTGGAGTACACATTTAAACTTAACTTGTATTTTTCGTATCGTAATCTTATCTATCACAGTGACGAAGGTGAATTAATATCATAATTTATGTTTAAAAAAATTAAAGTATCCTTATCGTTGCATAATAAAACTTTTTTACTTCGATTTCTGTAAATGGTTCTATATTCCAACATTCCAAGCCAATTGGAAGATATGAAGGTTTCATCAAGGTCTGTTTTCGGATTTCTTGATTTCTGGCTGTTTTAACCTATGGCTTATGATATAAAGTAAAAACGCGATTCATTTATTATGATGAAGTCTCATGATGGTCCCTTTAACTTTAAACGAATCAACTTTACCAACTTATTTCATCGATTTTACGACTGCATTTCCACTTACAATGCCGTATTCATTTCATTTACGTGTTACGTATTTACTAAATTTAAAAACAGTCAACTAAAGTGCAGCACAAAAAGTGCTATGCAATAATGTCGAATAATGGCAATTGTTCATTATCTATTATGTGGAATCGTGGAAAGTTGCAATTAGCAAAGTACTTATGTAGAGAATTTCCCAAGCCTGCTTCATATTGGATATTGATATTACTACATAAATGCCTTACATGCTATTGATTTCGATAAACTATTACTCGAATGTACATTCTTACAAAAAATATATTATGATAGAATGCAAGGTAAATGATATATCAACTATCAACATCAATAGCATTTAATTTAAATTTAAAAAGATAAAAGCAGTTTCACAGCTTTTTGCTTTAACTTGCCACGCCGCCGCAAGGAAAAGGAAAATCATGTTAAAATCACGGCAAAGCAATCCACTATCCACCACCACATCATACCATCCACCATAATATACGTCATACAGTCATACACCTGTGACCTGTGAATATTGACGTGTTGTCCACGTACCTAGTGAACGGTGTGCGTGAAGTGTGAACAGCGGCCGCAGCCATAAAACAGACGGGAAAGGAAGTCAAAATATTGTTTAGTTTTTTACACATTGCATTGCACAGGGCACAAGCTATTATTTGCACTATTCGCAGTACGCTTTACAAACAGATAGAAACACTAGAAACAGACACCTCATTCATTCATTCCTTCTTGCAAACTCTCTCATCAATTTCGTGTGTGTACAGTTAAAGGTAAGGTAAAATTGCTAATATTAAATATTTAGTAGTTGTACAATATTTTAAAATTTACTATTTACTTATCCAAACTGAACATTAAGACGTAATCGTAGGTTCATTTAGTTATATTTTTACCAAAAATACACTAACAAACTAACAGCTGAATTGAACAAACTGAACGTGTTTTTACCATTTTACCTTACATACTTTTACTTTTAACTTAATCTCATATCAGTGTATTAATAACTACTGTATGCTTGATTTTATTTGTTACTTTGTCTTCCAGATCAGATTAGCCTTATCATTCAGAAGATAGTATCAAGATGCAGAGCCTATCTCATCTCATCCGGGAATCTATTCCCAACTACTTCAGGGATTTACCCGTACCTGACAGTTTTACTGGTCTTTTCCAGTTAGGGTAAGTTTTAAATTTTAAGAAAACTGTTTTTTGCGCTACAAAGTTTACAATCAAGTACAAACTTCAAAAATCCTATGCACGTTAAAGTGAATGGTACAAATTTTAATTTCCAGATTATCCGACCTGATCAGATTGACCCCTCTAATTGCTGTAATTTCGGGATCAACTTATTATACAGTCAGATATTTAAGAGGAACACCAGATTCATCCGATGGCAATACCAGAGGGCTTGTTAAAAGGGGAGGGAAAGTTAACTTGAACATTAAAAAGGACAATCCAAAAGTAGTGGACACATGTGACATTGAGGAAATCGCGGATAAAAAGGTGTTTTGTAGGTGCTGGAGATCAAAAACCTTTCCGAATTGTGATGGCAGTCATACTGAGCACAATCGAGTCACTGGAGACAATGTGGGACCTCTTATTGTCAAGAAGTCAGGTTAAA
>JAQFYG010002535.1:0-14509 GCA_034694325.1 Entomobrya corticalis
TTTTTTATTTTAGACCATGCTGATAATATGTCAGTTACTCTAAAATCTAAAAGATTAAATGAATGGTTACTGGGATTCATTCATTCACTTAACCAATTCATGCATACATCCAATATAAAATTGTGCATGTACCAGTTAGGTTTTATTGTTACTGGCTAGTAGTTAACCAAATAGGCATGCAAAGCCCGTTTGATTGCCTAAATCAAAAGTTTTCCAATGGAAAATATAGGTATAAAAAGGTGGAATGACCAAGTTTGTTTTGAAAGTAAAACAACTGGGTTCATATATTCATCGAACGTTAAATTTATGTACCAAACTACACACAATGTTTCATTCAAAGGTATGCCTGTTTCAGGTTTAAAGCAAAAGTAAGTCAATTGTCTGATGTAAATCATATTGCAGCAAGCTAAGGGCAATTCTCTTGTCATTAAAATTACTATAACCAATGTAGGTTTTCAAGCTATTTAATGATTTTATATATCGATTCGATATTTTATCGTTTATTACCCAACCAAAAGATTTAAGTTCACGAATACACTTTGCCGATTTGAAATAAATATTCCCCTTGGCATTTCCTTCACAATCAATGGTGATCAATGCTGCATCCACACACAGCACAAAAAACATTATTATTTGAACAATCATAAGATGTTGATAAAGCCCAATGGTAATATAAGAACAAACTACAATGACAAAAGACAACAGTAAATTTAAGGCAATAGAGATCACTGACTGATTGATAAAATTATAAAGTGCCATAATAATTTGTAGTTCTTTCCATAACTTAAAGCATGTCGTACTTATTCTTCCTCCTTGATTTCTGTGCAATTTCTTTTGAAAAAGTGCCAAATGATTAAGAAAGCAGACACAAGGACAGAGCCCAAATACAAGATAGTCTACCACACAGCTTGTCGTAGTGTACAACAGAGTCCAAGACGCCAACGATGCGAAACACATCTTTGCTAGAATACTCACTGCGTCAAAGTTTGGTTGATATTCAACAAATATCTGACATTCCGACAGATACGAAAAACCAATATTTACGGGTACACAAGGCGTCGTCACCAAAAATATCCAGGAGCAAATAACAACCAATGGCAACGACCATGTACTCATAAAGATGAAAACAGGCATTCGGAATGATATTCCAGATTTAGCTTCCGGTGGTACCCAAAGCTCCGCTAAATTGTACATTTAATCACAATTTTTCCAATATTTACGAAGCTTTAATATTTATTTTATGGAGCTTATGTGCGGAGTTTCTTACCGTTATGTCTTTCCTCAAAATCCAGAAATGCATTAAAGAGCAAAGTTGACTCATGTCTTTTTCGATAACCCTCAATCAAAAATGGGAGGTGAAGTGTCATGCAAATGATGTAGGCCAGAGATACTACCAAATTGGATATTGAAAGGTTTTCATAGTACTGCCACAAGTTATACCAAGCTGCTATAATAAAAAATATTGTTAGGATGATTCTAACAAAATATTTCCTTTCTGAACTTTTTGACACTTCAAGTCCGTTGGAATTTTGTATCGGAGTATGAAGCAAAGATGTAATGATTCCTAATATTTTAAATATTCTCAGTAATGGAATATCAAGTTTTAAGGCTTTGTACATTTTATAAAACCGTCTTCTTAAGATTGTGAAATTGTTGACAGCCGAAAGTTTGTGATGGTTTTAAGAAAATAGTAGAAAAAAGTTATATGCTCAGGTCGATTTGGAAAATATTTATTTGCTCGCTTGTTGTACTCATTAGGCTATTACAGAGAAGAAACTTCAAATACTAAGACTGATCTGATTAGTTGACCAAATATTTATTTGGAACTGGTTATTGAAAATTATAGACATATTATATTCGAAATATTCCCTAACAGTAAATCAATAAACTTTATGTAATTGTGTATTCACGTAAGTAATATGATGTTGCTTTGTAACTATCATCATGATAACTTTAATAAAATAATGTTTTCCCTGTGACACACGTCTGAGATATCTCTACTGCCATAATGTTGTTGTTTTTATAAATGTTTTTGTAAAAGCAATTGTACAACTTCCAGTTTCAGTAAAATCTAAAGCAATATTAACCTGGTAAATTATAAGTTAGATCAAATTGTAATGCTACTTTTTAATTTCACAAAAATTAAAAGCAATGCAACATGTAACTGACGGCATGGTATCAATTCTAATCTGCTTTTATTTAGTTTTTGAATTTATTTATGTAGCTTGTACTTTATTTAATTGCGGTCTGATATAAAACAGGAAAGAAATTCCAAAAACAACCGCAAATAATATAGTTTGGCTAATTACAAGGTGTAAAATGGATTTTCGTCTATTGTTTGACTTACGTAAAAATTATTATCATAGCAATTTAGCTAAAAAGGAAACTAAGCATGTAATTATGACTTTGGATTATATATTTTTGTGCTGATATTGAAGAAAATTCATGGCCATTTTGGAGCAATTATTTACATTTTATATCAAAAATTAACTAATCAGATTACAAACCGGGAAAGACAACGCATTCGTTGTTGCGTCTTACCAGCATTAGTAAATAGTATACAAAAACATAAAACATTTTTACTAACTGTAAGGAAGCAGTGTTTACCCATTCCATAATTTTACAAATACAGTAAATTGACAGTCTGATTTAAATTATAATGCATCAGATTCAATGCAGTATGCTGGTCAATAAAGTTACAATGACCAACACAAAACTTCAAACATGTTAGCGATTTTACATACTGGTTGCTAGTCTCGTCTCTTAAAACCCAATCACTGGGCTGAACCATCTGAATTATTCTACTGATTCAACACTGAATCGTCGACACTTTTTTAAATGACTAAATTTTTTTAACCGTTTCATCAGTTTTATTGATTTGATCATGTACAAGAACAAAAAATATATAAATAGTTATTCTTTAATCATAAATAAATAATAATTCAATCAAAAACTTTTTCTCATGAATTACAATGATAACCAGTGCACGAGGGCTGTTTTATATAAATACTTTGCACGTTAAAACTTAAGTCACATCTCAATCAATTTGAATCTTTCCAAGATATTTTTCCACGTATATGTTTCACTATAAATAAATGTATCCCACCAGAGAACAATAATTAACATCCTTTCTTTGCATATTTATGGGGTTCCATTGCTGGGTCATGTTTTTTCCTTTTCTTGACATCATCGGTGGGAAATCTTCCCCCCTTCAGTAACTCTTCATATTTCGGAAGAAAAGAGGATAGCTCATCAACTGTTTGTTTACTTTTCCCCATCCTCCTCCTCCTGATGCTTACTTTTCACATGGTTCCGCCAGTTATGCCGATGGGCATACTTTTCCCCGCAAAACTGGCAAATAAATGGCTTCTCTTTTGTATGCGTTCTTGAATGCTGCTCCAATTTCTGTTTGTCAGCAAATTTCCTTCCGCACTCCGAACACTGAAACGCCCATCCTTCCGGGCCCTTATGGTACTTCATATGTCTTCCAAGGCTTTGTTTAGTTTTGAACGCCATTCCACATTCAGCGCAAACAAAAGAACGAGACACATGCACTGCATTCATATGGTTCCTAAGTCTCTCTTCGCCCCTGAATTTCTTATCGCATTTCGAACACTTGATAAGCTCGCTTTCAAAATCATGACACATCTTCTTATGATTTTTCAACAAAGCTAATGTTCCATAAACTTTCGTGCACTCGCCAACGTCACAGAGAAACGCTTTATCAGAGGAACGAATTGAGTGAACCCTATCCATGTGTATTCGTAGACGAGCTCCTGATGAAAAATGCTTGTCACATTCTGGGCATTTATTTTTAAGATGCATTTTCATTTTGTGTTTGGTCAACTGAATACTTTTGATAAAATAGGCTGGACACTGGTCACATTTGTGAATATCCGAAGGATCCAATCCATCGGTTTTATGAAGATCTCGGAAATGATCTCTCAAAAATTTGTCATCTGAACCTTCATGATTGCAAATAGGGCAGGTTCTTGTTGTGATGACTAAATTAAGGTGCTTTTCCAAGTGATGTCGAATATACGGGAATTTGACACTGCAGCTAAATTTACATCTTGCGCAATTAAAAGCTGCAAACTTTCTTTTCTCTGTGGTATCACCTCTGTCGACGTGTACCATTTCGTGGAGAGCCAATTCCGGAGCGTATTTCATGGTTACTTGACAATAATTACAGGTAAAGCTTCCATGAAGTTTTCGATGATTTTCGAGATTTTTCTGAGTTTGCAACTTTTTTTTGCAATTGGCTATTGAACAAATAAATTGGCTATTTTTTGCAGTAAAAAGTTTTGATTTAGAAACAGGAGCAGCATCGTCGTGTAACATTTGGTGATTACGTAATCGATAGGCTGTTGCAAAGCATTTATCACAACCGTTAAAATGACATTTATAACGTGTAAGCGTTGTTGGGTGACACAGTGTGCATTTATGAGTCTTGTCTGTAACCTTAGAGCTCCGACATTGGCAATGCATCTTGGTTTTATGGCGAGTCAACTGAGTTGCGTTTATGAAATAAGCTGGACATCGATCACATCTATGAATAATTGATGGGTCAGTACCCTCCGTTTTGTGAAATCGATTGAAATGTATCTTTAAAGCCTGACGGCCTGAACAGTCCAAACTGCAAATCTGACATGTCAACACTGTGTTCTTTACAAATTGTAAATTTAGATGAGTTTCGACATGATGACGAACATAAAATGATTTATATTGTTTAAAGTTGATTGAGCAACGAGCACATTTATATATAATGGATTCGCTTTTCCTGATTTTCTTCCTTTGAAATTTCTCAGATTTTACGACATGTTCCAATTCATGTAGTGCGAGATCTGGAGCATATTCCTGGACAACTTCACAAAAATTGCATTTGAAGCTGCCATGAAGATTTTGATGAATTTCCAAATGCTTTGCTGTTTCAAAAGCTTCCGAGCAGTGGAGTGTTGGGCAAATAAATCTTTGTTTTTCATCTTTTAAAAGTTTGGAAAGATCAGCAGCGTCTCGTCGATCATACGTTTTCTTGTTCTTGGCAAATTTTTTCAGTGAATCCAGTTTTTTATTGCACATTGTGCTCTTCACTCTGCGCTTGTAAGGGTTTCCATCAATAATTTCGTCTTCCTGAGAGATGTCCTCTTTCCCAGAATCCAAGTTTATCTTTTCTTTTGAAGTAGCCTCATTTTCACTGTCACTTGAAGAAGATGAAGATGTATCCTCATGATCGCTGGAAGTTGCTGAAGAAGAATCATCTCCGCAATCATTGTTCGAAGGGTTGAGTGAATCTTCATGATCATATGAGATATCTTCGGAAGAAGAATCCCCATTTTCACTTTCCCCGCTCACAACATCACTATTATTTCCAGTTTCGTCATAAGTTCGCTTTCTATTTCCTCGAAGACTATAACGCTGTAACGGTATTGGTAACGTTGTTTTTCTTCGATTATCTTGAAGACAATGAGTTATTAACTGGTTGGTGGTACAAGTGCTCCTATCTTTTTCAATACCATTTTCTTTCTGTAATTCAGAATCCACTTTTTTTTCTGATTGCCTGTTTTGATTACGTGAATTCCCGGTTGTTTCAGATTTTATTTGCACCTCCATCCCTTCAATATGAGACAAATAGCTTGATTCCTGATCATCAGCTTGCAAACCGAGCTCACTAAAAATGAATATAAGCATAATGACTTGTATTTTTTCGGATAATATATTTCAAAATTTTAAAATCAAATAACAGTCTTACGGTGATCCATTCGTGGAATCACTGGGAAGTGGCATGTCATCATCTTCATCCATTCCTTCATGCTCCGTAAAGTCATTTTCCATTTTGGGGAAACCATTACCCTCTTTCCCATTCTTTCCGATATTGTCGCATTCAGAATTTTCAGCCTGGATCAACATGTTAATATTATTTTGATTGTTCGGGACCCCTTGTTCCTTCTCAGCAAGCGTGTTTTCTGTCAAGTTTTCCAAGGATTGGTTTTCCTGGAATTCTTCTGTTTCGCTGTGGATATGATTTGGATCTTCCAAAATCCGATTCTGACCACAGCTCAGTTCATTGGCTTGTTGCATAGCATCTCTTAGAAAAAAATAGTTTGTTAAATATTTCCGAACAAATTACACTTCTCAAGAGAAGGGAATATGACCAATGACCAATTATATTTAAATACAGTTAAACTTGTAACAAGTAGTTTTTTTGTACATCCTTACGTTTTAAGTGGTTCAGTGATATTCTCAACGTCAACATTTTTCAAAAGAATTCCATTCTCTTCATCTTCGAAAGTGCTGATCGATTCTAAATAGCCTTCGCCGCTGATGGTTTGGTTGGCATTGGCGTTTTCAGCTTTTGTTGCGACCGCCATCGCAGCAATCTCGGAAAAATAATCTTGATCAACTGCATCCTTGTCTCCGTTACTATTAATGATTCTAAAGAATAATTATAAAAATATTAAATTGCATTTTATAAAAATAAAAATAATAATTAACAATTCGCGAATTTATTGTAAAGATATCCGCACCTGGGAAAAGTGGCTTCGTTATGAAAATCTGATGTTTTATCATTTTCTGCAGGTGGAACGAAAACTTCATCTTCATCGACAATGAATTGTAGCTCAGTGGATGATTCCTCTTCTGGTCTGGTAAATGAGGTCAACAAAACAATGGCCGCAAATGAAACAACCCATCCCAATAAGCATTCTCCAGGTACAACGGAATTATTAGTCATTGGTTGACAAGACTCCAAACTTCCAACTTTACTGACGATTTGATTGCTGTTGTAAGTTAATGGCAAAATGACTGATGGAGTTATTTCTTTTTCTCGTCCCAGAATAACTCGCGGTTGAGATTTTGACAGTTTTCGAGCACCTGAAAATTCACAATTTGGTTATGTTCTTAATTATATTTAATTTATCTATAATCAAATAATAAACATAATAGAATATAGACAATTTTTAAACTTACATTTCGTGATTATGTCATGCCTAAAAGCTTTCAAACTTTTCAGTGCCTTTTCCTCACAAGCACCATTCTCCTTAATTATACTTTTTAACTGTTTTAGCCTCGACGGCACCTTATTTGCCAGCTTCATAATATTCACCAAAGTATCCAACTTCCATTCTAACTGTAATTCCAAGCATTTTAATTGATGATAAATATCACAAAATGAGCTAATTATATTTTCACAATCAACACAACATTTTAGCCATCTTTCACTCGCTCTCAAGAAAGTAATTAACGATTCAGTTTTATCAACTCCTGAGTAGCGTTCTAACACTTTAATGAACTTACTCAAGTCCAGGTCAACATAATCACTGCCAAAATCACAAACTTTCACATTTTTATAGCAGAAAACACAAAGTTTACAATCAGTAAATTGCGGACGAGCAGAAGGAAATTGCGGATTACCAGTAATCGAGTCAACTTCATGATCTCCTGATGTTATATCTGACTCCATTGTGAAATTTTAAAACACGTGGACTTAATTGTTAATTAAATATTTAATTTTCAGTTGTTAATACATGACAGTTCAAATTCTAAGTTGATAGAAAAGTTTTATGTTTTACTTTTTTACACTGTTTAGGTTGCTCGTGCTGTGTTGCCTTGTTGCATTGGCCAGCTGAGCCGGTGTGTGCATTTTTCAATAGCAATGGCAAAATAAGCAGTTTTTTTCGGGAACCTCCATTGAGTACGACGTACATTTTCTGGGGAAATGGGTGGGTGGGTCATTAAGTAATAGCAAAAATCGTTTTAAAAAAATACAGGCGATGGACAATGGAATAATAACGTTGATCGGTTTGCAGTGAAATGTGAATATTTTGACAGCTTATTTTATGAACGGCCCCTTAAAGCTTCTCTTTGATATTAAATACTGGAGCACTATAGACTGAAGTGGAAATGACTGCCAAACTAGAATGTCTCGAGTTTGGCAAACTTTTACTGAAACTCATGCAAGGAGAATGTACAAAGCAAAAAGCTTTCGTTTTCAGCACATTTCATTCATTTCATTGAGTATTGCTGCAAAATTCTGAAAATCATAAAAAGGACCGAGACCGAGTAGACCATTTCTCAATAGCAAATTTTCAACTTGTAAAATTAAAATTTGTAAAATATGTGGAGCAGGAGCATTTTAAAAATAAAAGTCTAATTAGAATACAAATTTTAATGATAAAACATTCGCAAATTATTTCATAAAAACTAAAAAGGATGGATCCTTCCCAAATTTAAAGATGCGATCAATTAGTATAGTAAATTAGAAATCGTACAGTTTTATGACAAATTATTTTTTTTAAATTATTCAAATAGAAAGTTAATGCTAAATGATCAATTAATCTTTTGATAATTAATTACTAAATAATATAAAGTTGTAAAATTTATAATATATTAATAATATTTATATTTGCACATTGGGAAAGCATAATACTTGTTACTTTTTCCATTTCTTTGAAAACCAATTTTGAAAGTTGAGCAGTGTTTTGTTTTTATTCCTACGAATAATCCAGGAAATTGCAATATTATGGCAGAAATTTTGTTTCTTGGTTTCTCCTATTTGCCCAAAAAAACCAAAATACCAATACCGGTTTTCTTTATCAAGACTCTTTCCACTTGGCTTGTAAGCAACTATTAAGTTATTATGATTTAATCTCCATTTTCATACAGTAGAAAGGTGATATGCTGCCATTGGTTGACCTACAGGAACTCTATATTTTGAATTCGTACGTTCTGTACCCATTGACCGAGTAAAATCAAGTTTACGTGAATTTTTTGCAGCCGAATAATTATGCCAATCTCCAGAATAATAGTAAAAATACATAACAAGTTCTGTTAAAATGACGCATGTGTTTGTGATGAACTTGTTGTACAATAAACATTGCTAAAATTAGTCTTGCAATTCGACATTTTCATCCGTTTTTAATAACTTGCTTTACGTCACACATTATTCAGTTTGTAACTAGCACATCAAAATAAACTTTTTCTGTTTGAATATATATTATTTTGTAAATGAAGTAACATGTTTTACAGCAAACAATCCATTTTGTTCTTTTATTCAAAAACCTTCATAATCCATGAAGAAACCATATAATTAGTATGTTTTTTTGTCAATTATACGCACGGATGAGCAGCTTGATCTTCTCTGGCTGTGTATTTTTATTATTCTTGCCAACTGCCGGCAAGTGTAAAATTGACCATTTGATTCAAGAAAGCCTTTTGTAAGTTACAATAAAACCACTGGAGCGCAGTGACGTCTGTGACGCACTGCTGCATACATTGTTTATATAATTGCAGAAACTTTTTGTATATCAAAAATAAAAATGTTTTAACTTTTACATTTAATATTACAATAACTATGAAGATTTTTATAATTGACATTTGACGGTAAAGTACCTGCATAAATTTGTGCAAAAAATTTATTTATTTTAGTATCCGTAATGTTTCTCATGTTTTACACAAAAATGATAGCTTATAACAGTAAAAAGAAAAACTATTTGAAATTGTTATGACTAAATTTATTTCCAAAACCATTAATCATTTTCAAGTGCTGAAATAATGTTTAAAAAGTAGATAAAATAAAACTGACTAATATAATAAATTCTTGAAGAAAATTATAAGCTTTGGTATAGTTTGATTATTTGATTAAACAGCAAAATGATCAATTTTAAAATAAATAACTGTTTTTATTAAATTCGAGTGGACCAGCAGCATCACAGCACGTAATTTCAACCTGTGAAGCTGGACTGACCAGATTCGAAGAAGAAAGAGTTCAAACTTTTGTTACTTGATTTTTAGCAAATTCATGCAAAACTTCGATTTCGTTGCAAAAATTTTCAGTAAATTTATCCACCTCCTGTTTGTTCATCACACTTTCTTCAGCAACAACAGTAATACTCATTTTACCTTCATAGCTAATCATGCATATATTTGCATTTGCAAATGTTCCTCCGGAATAACTTATTCCAATTACTTGTCTTTTTTCATCCAAACCAAATTGTGCTGGTCCTGGATTGTTAGAGCAACTAATTGAGACACATCTGCAAGTGTTGACAAAATAGGCAAAAGGATATGCCAATGAGCCCGACAAAATTTTAAGTAAACCAAAGATCAAATGAGGAGTCCATGATGCCTGTGATTTCCTGAATCTTTTATTTGTTTCTAGCAATCTTTGTTCTGGATTAAGCTCTGAAGAGATGCCGATAAAAAATATAGTGCCAAATCTAGAAGAGAAAAAAATATTGTCATCTTTAAAAATCAAAAAAAATGCTAAATACATGCTAAATGCATAATATTTTACAGTTTATTTACGTGTTATTTCGTAGCTTATTTTCATTTCCGGAAGACGGAAGCATCATAGACACCCTCACATTATTTTTCCTTTCACATTTTTCAAGAGATTTGTTTAGAGCAGCAGATAAACTGGATAGCAACACGGATGATACGCTGACCCGGTATTTATTTTTGATGAATTTCAAAGTTTCCATGGATATTTCCGGCGATCTTGAAAATATTACTTGTCTTGGACCTTTAACGTTGTCAAAAATCAAACTTTTGTTATTCCCAATGTCAAGGGTAGTAGCTCTTTTCAAACTTTTCCATATTTTTGGTCGGCTACAAATTGTTCCGAGAAAAAATCCAGCATCAATTAAAAAAGTTAATGGACTTTGAAGTATTTTGATGACCTTGGAAAAAACACTTTCCCTTTCTTGTAGCGTTCTCTGTTTTAAAATTGTTGGTAACTGAACCTTATCATGGCTATCACCAAACAGACCTTGAACAATTGCATAAAAAAAGGAAGTTCCATCTGTCAAAGCATGATGAAATCTGAACATGAGTACAAATACTTGATCATCTTCAGATGCTTTGACAGTGTCTTGGTTATTGTGACAAATTAAATGCACTTCCCATGGACTCCGCTGTCGTTGAAATGGTTGGTTCAAAAGCCTTGTTTCTAAGTTGTCCAAATATAGATTAAACTTATCGGCAATGTCACTTTTCTCAATCCTGTGATAAATTATATGGTCGGCCAGGGTAAAGTGAGACTCTTGTTTCCAAAACATAAAGCCATACCAGAGCTCAATATATTGTTGAAATTCTGGATATTGTACTAGTCCATTTGTGCCTTTAGCCTCTATCCATCGTTTTTGAATTAGTATTTCCAGTTCGTCAAATGTCAGAGATCCTTGCAAAACAATTTTTGCTACAAGTGTACATTTTGAAGGGACAAATTTAGCATTCCCTAGAAATTCGGTTGCTTGAAATTGAGCATTTACTGTAACAGCTTTCCCAATATTTGGATGAAAATAGGGTGCAACGCAAATATTTAGGAATTGACGGTATAAATGAATAGGTAGCTGAACTATTATGAAAAATAAAATAGCTGGAAGTAGTAATATTGCTCCAGTTAAACCGTAAAACAAGTGACCAAAAAATTTTATGAGATTGTATTTGCTAAAGAACGTCATTGTGTGGCTGTGTGTATTTTATCACTGAAGATTATTTTTAAAATTAAATATTTATTTTCTTTTTATCAGCTAAATTTACGAGAATGCTACAAAATATACTTTTAGTCCCATTCCTGAAATCTGAATGTATATAATTGTTTGTTACTTTGTATTTGTTGGATTCTGGAAAGTAAGCACGCAGATGCTAAAATGTTTATTCGGCAAAGGTATATTTATCATCTTGAAGTATAATTATCCGGCCGTTTTGTAATAAAAGCCAGGATGTTTTCCCCTTTTTGCAGAAATAAACCTTTCAATTTTTTATTGAAAGTAATCTCCCATAGAAGGAAACGAAGCGTAAAACGTTTTTCTACTGATAAGAAACAAAAAATGAGAGTTAAGTGAAAAAAAGAATATGATTTCGGACAAAGATTTGACGCTGCTCATTTTTTGCATATAAATTTATTTCAATGTTATATCTTTAAAAAATAATATAGCAAGCACAACATCATTTTTGGAATCATAGAATGCTATTGTATCTTCACAATCTTTAAAATCAAAATTAGAAGCATTTACGTTTTTAAACAAAAATTTATATTTTAAAACATTTCGTTTGTTTATCTTTTACTTGTGTGGGCGTGTCCAAATGCCATTGTCTCCCTCAGAAAATCCGTTGTCGTTCAAAGTGTAAACAGAAAAGAAATCATAACAACTCGGGGTTTCCAGCTTAATTATATTAGCATGAAATGAATTTGAATGCCACTGTACAAGTTATCCTTTGGGAGGAAAACAAAGGCGGTTAATTCTTTATTGGAATAATTTTGGAAAAAAGGATATTCAAAGTAAGGTTTTGGTGGCTCAATGAATTGATATGAATATTCGTTTGATGATTTTGTAATATTTCCTTCAAAAATTGCTTCGTATTATAATGCCACTCCTGTGCTTGTTGGATCATTTTGAGATCGGGAGAAAAATGAAAAAATGATGCGATTTGAGTCGGTTACTTCAATATTTCTAGTTGAGGTTCTGTTTTGAGCATAGAAAATTTAGAAACTATTTTGGAAATTAAATGCTATTTGTTATTTTTGAAGTCATAGCTGACGGTTAATAAGATGTCATCAAAGGTTCCGTGGGTAAATTAGCTTCTTCAAGTCCATCAGCAACACCAGAAATGACCAACTGTTGACCACTGCTTAGTTAATTTATTGAGTTGCCAAGGTAGCAGTTCTAGAACTCTAAAGTACTTGTTTTCGGGATGTGGTATTATTTTTCATAGCTTTGTCTTTGAATGTTGTGGTTAATATATTATAATGTACAGAATTGAAACTTCTAGAAACAAAAACCTCTGCGTTAATCTAGCATTTATGAAATCATGCAAAAAATATGTTTAATCGTTTAGCTGAGTATTTGCATCGAATGAAAAAAGCTTAAAATAAAAATTACGTTGAAAAGATTGCATTAATGTCTATCTCAAATACCGTATTGTAAACATGTAAAATAAATTATCGACCTTTAACTCTGTTATTGACCATTTACATCAAATAATATTTTCAGTTATTGTTTTTTTTGTATTAACTTTTTGTTATATTTTACCGGTTTTAGAAAGAAATTTAGATGAAATATGAAATACGAGGATAATTAAAAAGTTGTCGGAATTTCCATTTAGCTTAAATTATTTGTGAAATGTCGTGATATTATTTTCCGTCCATGTATATTTACCACTAGAAGGGGGCCAGATCCTTCACTGAGTGAAGGATCAATTGCATTAAAAGACCCTGCGTGCCACTAACACCTCCATTTTCACCCTCGGGCGATGTACTTTCCCACTCCATTAAAAGAACTACGTTATTATAATTTACTTTTTCTTTTCATGTAATTTAAGATGGCGCCACAGAGAATCCTTTCTCTCAAACGTGTAATTAAAGGTAGCAGTGGTCTATGTTAAACCAAGTTAAAGAGTTTATGCATAATTACATCATTGATTTCGAAATGTGTCAGTATGTAAAGTGTGGCATTATATATGTACGTATGGTCATACAACCATTCTCATTAAATTTCCCGTCACCAAAAACCCCCAGCTTATAAGTTTCAGCTTTCCAGCTCCATTATATATGGTTGACCCCTTGCCCCAGATGTCAAGTAAGGCAATATTATGGTCAACCAATCTCTTTGAATTTCTCGTCATTTAAAACCCCCCGCCCGGTTCAAAGTTTCAGCTTGCTAGCTCCGATTTCTATGTTTAATCCCGTGCCCAAGGGGTCAAGTAAGGTTATGGAACCATGAAACTCTTTTTATTGAATTCCCCGTCATCGCAAACCCCCGAGTACTAAGTTTAAGCTATGTGCAGCAGGATCAACAACACTATCAATTTAAATACACAGCACTGACCAAGAAGCAACCAGGTAGACTCTTTGCTTATAAATTAGATGTAATTTTTAAAAAGCTATTTGCCGCCGTGCTTTCTGTTGGTGATAGAAAAAATGAATGAAGTAAAGGCAAGAAGTAAGAACATTGTTTACAATGTGCATAAAGTCGAGTAAGTATGGTGCTGTGTGGGAAAATCATCATAATCATCATCTCGTTTCTACTACTTTAATAAAATTAGACATGAAGTAGATGGAATGTTTAATTTATTTTGGTCTCATTCGATTGCAATTTACGTTAGTACTATATTATAAGCAGGACGACGGTAGCTTACAGCATTGGAAAAAATTGTAATTGACTGAAACGATTCAGGAAAAATGAAGAACGCATAGCGCATCAAATAGCCACCATCATCATAACTCATCACATCACTATCACACACATACAACAACAACAAAAAAATCAATAAAGAAGCCGCAAGCAACTCATCCCCACCATCATCACTCATCTCTATTTATACAGACACACATACATGTAAACAAAAAAAGTAGCTCGGACAAAGCCAGCCAGGTTCGTTATTTGCTTATGTATCTGATAGCGGCAGCAAATGGTGCGTGCGTGTCTCGTGTCCTGTAGCTACGAGATGAAAAATGACTCAATGTGTCGGCTTATGAGCTGACTGCTTACTACCAAATCAATCAAATCTA
>JAQFYG010002536.1:0-14506 GCA_034694325.1 Entomobrya corticalis
GTTGGAATTGAAGATGGAAACAGAGGACGTGAAGTAGAAGGAGCACACATACAGAGAGCTGACTTTAGGTCCTCATAAATTCGTAGAAGAATAGACATATTCTAATACCAACTCACATAACCTGGATATTGGTAGGAATATTTCAGTGTATGCTAACAAGTTGTAAGTACTTACTGCAACTGACTTTTAGAAAATTGAGAAAAGAACGTTTTCTAGCATTAAACGACATTTTTCTAGAATGGTTTTATGTCGTTCTTATTAAAATTGAATTTTTTCCTCTCGTCTTTGATGTTCTTTAGTTAGATTCTTTGCTGGTGGATGGATTTGAATTTTTTGAATGATATTATTCTGCCTGTTTATTTTTTACCATTGCAAAACTCGCATATACTTTTTTTGAACATTTTATTTTCAAGTTTTCATAATAATAATAATATAGATGATAAAGAAGACATATGCATTCATAAATACTTATTTTTAAGAACAAAAAGAATGAGATAATGGTTATTAAGAAATAGTGGTTTGTTTGTTACAAGAAAAGAAGAGGTCTCGTGCCTTGACGAAAAGTGGAAGATCCCGTCCTCCCACGTGTCTTGTTGTTTAGGGCTCAAATTGTACAACTTGTGTATACTTTTTATACATTATTTGTGTTTGTGTGCAAGCAATCAGCATAATATTATTACCGTCATCATCAGCAGGCAGGAGCAGAAGCCGTCGTCTTCTTAGTTCATTCGTTCGTCAGTCGTTTTTATAAGTTGTATGTAAGGAAAAAAGACGTGGCAAACTGGCAGCTCTTTTTGTGCTCATTTGAGTCTAAAAAATGCTTCACATATGAACACATTCATTACATTCCTGCTCACGACAACGACGAAGGATTGAAAGCCTTGAAGAACATTAAGAAAAATATAAAGAGAAGAGAAGAAGAAGGGAAGACGGAATAGTCGTCGTCTTCTCTCCTTCATGCTCATAAAGAAGCTTAATCATTTCACTTTGTACGCAAAAAAAGAAGAAAAAACAGGTATCTAAGGCTTTTTTATTATTATTGTTAGCAGCGGCAGCAGTAGTAATGATACCAGTTTATTATGATGATGGTAGTTGCAGTTAATATGTAGTAGTGGATAGTTGTAGTTTGCCACTTGGAAAGCTAAGTATATACACCAATGCATTGTTCGCTCACAATAAAAAAATAGTGATAGGTTCACCACATCAACCGAACAAGAGAGGTAGTCTCTCTCAGTCTCACAGCAAGACGGCCAACCAACTAGTGTGCGACTATGAAAGTCAGTACTAAAGAACAACGTCTACTATACTAGCTCTACGCGAATCAAGGAGAAGACCAATGAATGCAACATAAATTCAACAAAAAACTGAAGAAAAATTTACATAAAATTCAGATAGACTAATGAATAACTTCTCACAGCAGCAAAAGAACTGGCGTTTTTAAGCTGCTCACTATCGTTCACATCATTTTCACCAGAAGAAGTACATGCAGTCAGGAACCAGCATTTTTTATATAATTTTACATTCTTCAACAAGACCCGTTGAATCATGAAGATTTAGTGAGGCAAAACCGAGAGAATAATATGTTAGTTAAGAAGAAGAAAAAGCGGTGAAGATTTTTCTTCTTTATTGTGGCTTCTTCATTCATCTTCGCTTTTATGCTCACTTTTTCTTCTCGAGGAATGAATTTAGCGACCAACTTGTTTGCGTTGAGCTGTGAGAGCAGAAAGAAGGATCAAGATTATTATGAAGTTGATTATAATAATGATGATCTAATGTGTGTAGTATGTATGCATCATTATAAGCCTATAAAAATATAGTATGTGCGGTGCAAAAGAAAGATGAAGATACAAAACAAGCTGGATCGATGTTGATGATGACGGGCTATTTATATTTGAGGAAATAAATAATAGGAAAGTATAGGCATATTCATGTAATGATTGTTTTTAGTTAGTCTGCTTACTTGTTACTCTGTTTGAGAAATAGAACTTTTAAAAGAACCTATTAAAGTTCTGAAGTAGCAGTTTATAAATCTGATACGATTTAGCGGTTAGCCTTGTGATCGTAGCCGAAGTGGTTTTTGCTGGATGGATACAACTTGTGAAAGATTAAGAATCGAAAACAAAAAAGTAGTGATGAAAAGTGTGAAGTAGAGATTTTTATGTTGACTGACAAGCTAAAGCTTCAAATTTTCATGATGTCACGTTCATGCTCATGCTCCACCATGTCAATTTTCCTGAATATTTATTTCTGGATTTAAGTAAAAATTATGGTTTTCATACCATGTCTAAAAGATGGCACTCACTTATTAATTTTTTTTAGTATATAACGATTTATATAAAAAACTGGTATAACATCGCTTATACGAGGACAAGGTTAATACGCAGTTAATTACAGTAAGCGTGATGATTTGCAAAATAAAATCGTTTTCTCTGCTTGAATGCATTTATTTTACTTCTTTCGTAATTCAGGTACATGGTAAAGCCATTAGAAATCATTAAGAATGAAGTCAGTCTTAATGAGCTTCCATAGGTTGCTGCCGTACCATCATCATGAGTTGATGTCCAATGTAATGATAAAAAATTAGTTTTTTGTAGGCACAATGCCGTACTATCATCATTTCAAAAGCATATCGTTAAAACAAACACTATTATATACCGTCGGTATCCAGTGTGCCAATCTCTACACTAGATTTATCGTGATTTTCTGTATTTGGAAATGTTCCTTTGTAAAAGTTTGGCAAGAATATTAGCATTTTGACCCGACGAGAGAGAATGGTGTGAAACAAATTACAAAGATTAATTGATACTTCATGATTTGATTCACCACCTTCCTCTTCCTCCATGCCGCTCTTTCGTTCGATGGTCAATGTTTTGTGACCAATGAGAATTTTATACAGTTGATCGGACAGAGGTCCCGTAGGGAGTATTCAGTTTGGTCAGTAGGCTCCTGCTCTACTACTACCGAGTCGATGACTTGAGCGTTCGTACCATCTAGCTGATACCACACATTGCTTCACTGCATTCCATCCGTTTACTTTTGACAGCATTCATGAAAGAAATGATGGTTTATACATATATACATGAATGTACGCTTAAGTTGCTAATGAAATTGGATAATATAATGAGTGTATAAAGGAAAAAAGGTAGAACAGTAAATTATTATATCATACTGACATCCTACTATCGTCGCCTTCTCTTCTTTAAAGCGAACAAATGACTCCTCACGGGTAAAAAAGTGATTAGATTCATGGCAAGAAAGGGGAAAGCATTCAAAATGATTCAAACGACTAGAAAGTCATTATAACGACGAAGCAGGGATAGTGTTACCACTGATGTAGAAAATAAACTAGAGTAAGAAGTTTTTGATTTTGATCTAATTTCTTACATTTGAGAAAGAAAGTGGAATGAATGTTGGGAGGCTGCAGGATGTAAATGAGGATATACAGAAGATCTTCTATGAATTGTTTTTCAAGTTAGGATTTACTATTATGCATGTAGTTACTTTGATGAAGATTATAGGCAGATCTTACTTTTCTTTAGTCGTTTCACCTTTTATTACCCATCAATCGTCGCATCGTCGTAGGATTTCCCTTCAAAAGGTTTCTCTTTGAGTAATCTTCGCCAATTGATTATAATGCTCCCACAAAGAGCCCGTTCGTGTCCTATCTTGATCACTTTTATTAAACTTCCAACAAAATTAGAACTACAGTACACACACTAGGGAAACTTTTTTCTTCACATGTTTGTTTGTTGATACCTCCATCACTTTACGCTTTCATCCCATTTTTCCTCAGTCTTTTGGATCCAGTCATAGAAGTCTGAGCTCCCTCCATTCTGTTGCTTTTTCAGGTTGAGTACGCTTTATGCGTCTGTATATAAGAACATCATTATTATTACTTAGGAGTAGATGGAATAGAAAATAATAGTACAGTAACAAGAATAGGAAGTAAACATACATCAGAGAACGCAGAAAATTGGCTATTCAAACTCTCCTAATTTGGCTTAATTACTGAATTCGGTAATCAAAAGAGTGAAGAGAAAGGGAAGGTAAAAAGACAGAGATCTAGAGACAGCAGCGCAGCGCACGGTAGTTGTGGTTTACTCTTATCATATACCCTTCTTGTCATGTTTGTATGGATATACATGAGCATCATTTGAGTACTTTTTGCCACTTATTATTACAAATTTACATTATAGAATGGCGGAAAAACAAGGGACCGGTTTTATTGTTTGTTTTCCTTTTTTAAAACCCATTAAAAGAACTCTTCTAGATCGTAATCACAGCGGCTGCCACTTATCAACTAAAATGAGCATTTGCTTTCAGAACTGTGGTTTTTATTGGAGAAGTGGTAAAGTAAAAGTATGCTTTTCAGCAGAGATTCTTCTCTTTTTGCCTTTTACCTGCAACCGAACTTTATGCTGTAATAACTTAAACTTACCAAGCACCGGAGTTTGAAGATTGTGTATATGTTTGATGGTTTTCCGAGGAAGCTGCTCCGCTTTTTGAGACAATAAACAATGAATGTTCGTTCTTTCCCGTTTTTGGTGGAACACGAATATTATAAAAACTCATAATCATAATAATCATATAACATTCGTTCCTTCATTCATTTTAGTAGTCAATGTGTGTATGTCTGCATGAGATTTTCTGATTTTCTCCTAAACAAGCATAAGTATATATCTTACACCGAATCATCATTAATATAATTGCTTCAGTTACAATAATGGTTTGGCGTGGTCATAAAAAAGAAAGGTATCCGCACCACTCACACTGAATGGGTAGCAGTAGGGCCTTTATATTATCCATGTCCTGACTTTTGATAAATAACTTCAGCTTCAGCTACTAGCCACTGAGTTCGTTTATGCACACATTAGTCGATTTTGAGTATCCAGTGAATGCCTTATATTACAGTCTGTTAATGAACTTGCCATTTAATTTCAATAATAAAAAGTGCCTTTGCTGTGACAAGTTACCTCAACTAATTTAATTACCTAGCTATAACGATAAAATAACTAAATACCGGTATACCATATACTACGTTGTTGCTGAAACTTTATAACATTTCATTTCTTAAATTAATATCTTTATACTTAAACTCACGCCGCATTGTTGTTTATAGATATGCTATAAAATGCTTTAAACTACTGACAATCTAAATGAGGGTAAGTTTGTTCCATTTTTAGTTTAAAATGGATCCACTTACAGAAGTATTGAGAACCTCGCATATTCTGTGATAATCCAATTAACCATTTACAAAACAATATTAACGGTGACTCAATAGAGTATCAAAGTATCATGCTCTTTTAAAGATGATCCTTTTCATACGTGTATGTACATATTAACTAGGTGTAAGGAAATGTAATTCTTTCCAATTATACAGTAAATTAATATAAAGTAAAAAGTAAAAACGATGATAAATTCCAATAAATACAATGTGAGACCATATCAAAGTTTTATTTAGGCTTTCTGTAAACAAAATACTTTTTTAATGGAAAAAGAAGTAAACAATTTTAAGTACTTTTTAAGCAATGTAAAAATGATAACGATGAGATGCATGGGTGTGCACATTCAACCCATAAGATTCATTGGTGGTATAAAAATGTAAATATTTTTGTTTATTCAATTTTTAACAGAATAGAAACGCTGCGTAGCGTAAAAACGTAAATAAGATTTAGAGTAATATAGGTTAGGTATGTATGGTATGATAACGATGAAAATGAAAGAACTAATTGTTGCAAAAAAGTGTCAAATGAAAGAAAAGTAAATGGAGAGTTGATACCTAGTTGCTTTTTTGGAAGAGAAGAGTAAACAACCTTCCTTTTTTATTAGTATACTGATCTGACCTTTTGATCTACTCTGTGCCAAACCTTGCAAGTAATAACATTGATAAATGTCAGGAGGAAGAAGGAAAAAAGACAGCTCTAGTTTGAAGATTAAAAAACGACTCTATTTTTACATTCATGAGAACATGCAATAAATATTGATATTGTTAATAATCCATTATGAATGAAGACCCAGGCGTCGTCGCATGACTTATATTGTTGGCAAGATGATATATGTGTGGTTGTAGTATAGAAGTTAGGAGTTCATCTCATCATCATCTTCTCCTTCGGCTGATCTGTTTGATTTGACTTGACACGCCCCAATAATGCAACTGTGTAGTGTGTAGGTCCTTAACTATCTGAAAACATAATACAATGTAAATGCAATTGGACTCTTGAAACCTCTTGACAATACAATACACGGTAGTATACAATATCAAATGAAAGGGATTAGAACAGTGTAAATTATATAGACTCTTCAAGCATTATTAATTGTTATATCCAACTTTATCAGTGCCATCGCCAACTTCAAATAGGTAATTATAATTGTTATGATTATTTAGGACCAGTTCATTTTGTACGGATATAAATAGTTTGGTTAAGTAGCTTCTATTATTGTTATTATTTCGATGTAATTATTATTATTTTGTACAGATTGCATCAATTTCTCCTCTGTGTGTATACAAATCAGCCTTCTCTTTGATTGTTTTAATTAGCTTCTATTTTAGTAAGAGTTGGCTGGTAGGATAGGATTGCAGCTCGTTATAAGTTAACTACCTAATAGACAGAGAGGTCGTTTAAATGTAGGTAGGTGTAAACGTAACAAAAAAAATATTTAGTGTGTTGTCTGTTGATACGAAATTGTGCTATATTATCTAGGTAAATACATATGTGTTTTATACACATTTCTTATTATGTAAATAAATGAACAACAACAGCTTCTTCAAAATGATCTTGGTATCATATGCGATGCATATTACTCACAGCAGCAATGACGACGATAAGACTTGTGTAAAGAGAGGGGGCGTCGTGAAACATAAAATTAATTGCATGAATTAACAGCTTGTTTATTGATTGCATCACCTTCGAATTGCAGAAAATGGTAAAAGCATGTGAATATATTTTTAAGATGTAGTATAATCACTGTAATCAATTGTCAATTGCCAATTACAAATCGTGCTGCTAAAATAATAAGTAGGTATACGTGGTTCGTTTTTATCATTACTTCTATTGTACATATCACTGGCGACTGACGAGCGAGTAACAATCGTACAAGAACTAGACATTAATATACCTGCGAATACATGAAGGACTTTTTTATTTAAAAAAAGGGCTTATCTTTATTGCAAAGCTGTATTATTGTATTGTATGTATTTAGTATATGGTAATGATAAAAAATAGTGATGGTTTGTTAACTCTCAAGAGTATCAAATAAATATGTATGTGTAAATATAGTAAATCAGTAATCTGAGTAATCATTTTGAATTTTTTTCTTACTAAAATGTTTATATACATGTATAACTTGAATAAAAAATCAAAGATGTATACACTCGTTGTATTCAAAATATGATATTAATAGAGGGGAAAGCTCTCACAGTCGAGCATACATATACAGTCCTGAAAGAAAAAAGTAACACGGGTCTATTCTAATTGAAGTCTTCAGGCTTTATGCGATAGTATTATGCAAAGTATAAATTTCTCATTAAAGGGGCGGCAATTTCTTAAGGAATATATAATACTATTTGAATTGTGAATTGAATCGGATTGATTGAAAAGATTGTTTAATGAATTATTGTGTTGTTTGTACAAGGTGTGCTCGTGCTGACTCTTGCCTCTGTAAGATGATAGGGTTATGCAAGAAAATAAAATACTCGTTTTACTGGTAAAATTGGACTCAGCATGACAGCCTCAATTTGTTTTTGTTTTGCTTTGCAAATGTTCAATATTCGTGTTGAAAATCAATGATCATTTTGGGGATTTTATAATAAATCCTCGGATAAGTTACTGAAATATAATATTTGAATATTACGAGGAAAAATAAACATGATGAGTTAATTGAGGGTTCTTAGTTATTGACGAATTGCATATAATTTGATGTTTTACTTGTGTGTAAATGCACGCGCTGTAAAATGTGAACATAAACTGAGGTAAAAGCAATTTCGTAGTTTTATTATTATTGTTATGATTATCACTGCTGTGCTTACGCCAAAAATATTATAACGAGTAAATGGTTTGCTGTTTAAATACTTATTATATGTGCAGATCTCGCTGATATATTGATAGGATTTGTTGTATCTGTAAAAAAGCAGAGTGGATGAAATCCGACGATGAAAAGTCCGACGAGTTTCACTCGTGTCGAAATATTTATGGCTTAAAAGTTTGAGTTTGCCATCTGTTTATATTAAAGACATGTTTATTTGTTTTCTTTGCAACAAGTGCATCGGCCATTAAATATACGATCCAAAAGTATGTAATATATGTATTTACAATGTGTAATGATGTATAATTTGTAGTTAGATGTATAATCTGTAACGAATCCATATGTATGCCTTATGCATTGTAAGTACTTCCAGCTTGTTCAATGATTAGATTCATAAATAATTTTAAAGCAATGTCCCGTTTTTTATTTTATATACAGGTTTTTTGTTTAAAAATCAGTTTATTTAAATAAAAGAAGTATTTTGCCAGTGGAAATATTCGTTTTTATAAATAATGTATATGCTCAGTAAATGATGAAATATATATATATTTGTATGCATTTATGTAATCATTATAATAATTGTAAAGTCAAACTAGTGCGGTTTAAATTGTGAAAAGATGTTGTTTTGTTTTTATCTGTTAAAATGTGAAAATTTACCGTGAAGATATTTATATTCACTTACCATTCAATTCAATATTTTGTTACTTCCTCACCTGGGGCAGTTTAAGAATCTTCATGATGAGATATTATTTTTACCTAAGCACGTTTTCCATTGTTGCCTGACGAGTTAATGAAACCGTGTAAATAATTAGAATAGATATTCGTATTCCCTCTGTATTCGTTTTTTGTGACTAAAGGTTTAATGTCAAGATAATGAGTAGATATTCGAGCTTGACGTAAGATGCGTGCTGTTTGGGAGGAGTCTTTTATCAGCAACGAAAGCTGACATTATACTTGATTGGATTGCTAAGGTGTGCAAAAAACTTTTATAAGGTGGAGCAAATAAAGTCGGATGAATAGTCATCAAAATCCTCATCATCATGCAAAACTACCAGTCTATAATAATAACTACTGCTGCTGCTAGTACATCTGATGATTAAATAAGTAATAAACATCATCTTAAGCAAGAAGAGATGGTCAGTCGTTTGCTATTATTCTCTTCTTCGTCGTGTTGAAACATGTTTCTTTGTTATGCGAAGACTTGTCCTTAGACTTTCTTGTTGTGTGCAAAATGCCCATCATTACTGTATGATTTATTCTCTTTATTACTTTAAATATGAATGTATAAAATATATGTAGAATGTAAATTGTAAATCCATAATACATTATATGATGATATATATTATCCGTTGTTATTATTATATGATTATTGTATATTTAAACTGTATCTTATAACTAAAGTAAGAATAAGTATTGCCTTGAGCGCTCTGTGTAATCAAATGTTCTCTGAGCCCTTTTGTTAAAGAAAAAACATGTCCATTAGTTAGTAGTATGCTCATACATATTTTTGTATGTACCTTACTGCTCTCGCATCTTTTTTAGAGTGCACCATTCGTGTCGTCCGTGATCGGTGGGAAAATCTTCGACTGACATGTTCGTTTGTTCTTGTTCTTCTTCATGAATGTATTCATCAGTTTGCTGATTCTCTGTTCTCTCTGTTCAGCTGCACAACGTGCTCCTTTGCAAGCAGACGGACAGACAGAGAGATAGCGAAAGAGAAATAAAAAAGCTCAGTTCACTCACATCACAATGCTCCATTTAAAATAAATGCAATGTGTTGTCAGTTTCTAGTTGTGGCGAGGAGTTGAAAATGGGGGAAGAAGAGAAAGTCATGTAATGAATGAGTGAGACTGTGAGACGCAGCAGCAGTGGTACCTAGAAGCGATTCTGGTCCACGACAACTGTACACAAACTTGTAGTTTTTATGCCTTATTAACTTTGCATGAAGGGTGCCACACGGAGAAATTGCTCGGTTGCGTTGTCTTGCTTGTCGCTGAGGGCATAATTTCTCCTGTACATTCTAACTCATATCAGCACTGAACAGAGTATACTCAAAAGTATGAACGAAGTATAAAACGTTATTACGTATAAATCTTTAATATTTTGGTATGAAAGGGTGATCTAAAATATTAACAGTTCCGGAGAACCAGAGGATAAAAAATAACACGATTTATCGAGGTCCTTGATCGTGCGTACATTTTTTATTTCAGCTCAAAGTCCTCACCTATAAGTTTTAGTACACAGTACAAAATATTCATGTATGTATAGAAAATTATGGGAATTTTTGCAAAGGGAATTGTGATTATTATTGACGTAGTTGAGATTCAGTTTAGTTTGAAAAACACTTCAAGTCTTGATTGTAGCGAAAAATTAATTTTGAGTAATTGTTTTTGTTTTATAAGTAGCTTGTTTATATTCTGACAACAATAAAAATTATTACATTGGTATGTATTCAAGTACTTAATATTTTAGAAAGTTTTAATGCTTATTAGATTATATTAAAATTTATGAAAATTGTTTAGAGAGGATTCTTGGAAATGTTTTGTAATACGATCTAGGATTTCCCGCCTTCTTGAATACATTATAAATTTTGTAAATTCCCTTCTCATGCAACACTCGTCAATAATATTTGAAATACTTGAGTCTACTTAAATAAATGGGAATTGTTGAACAAGTTTTCTACAAGAAGTTGAAGTGCTGAGCGGGTATTGTTGTTCATTATTTATGCAAATATCTGTATAAATGAGCTGGTTGTCGTGCAATAACTTTTTCACAAAAAAAGAAAGCTTTTATCAAATAAAGCACCACCGAGAGTAACAGATGCCAGGGTATTTTGCCTTAACGTAACGTGTCCTTCTCCTTCATTTCTCTTTTTTCATCCTATTTTAATATTGAACAAGTGGAAAAGGCAGACAAAATGAGAGTGGAATTATTGTGGTAGTGGTACGTGGTACTTTGTTTGATCTTATGTACTTGATTGCTCCTCGGCGAATTTCCAGAGAGTTTTGGTTTGGTTGGTTCGACGGAGGAAGCGGAAAGGAATTCTCCTTTATCTTAGTTCTATGTATATTGCCTTACCTTTTATTTTTGTAGGCCGAGAAGTGGTGACGGCAATAGTAGCACAGTGCATTGTTGGTCATCCTCCTCATCTTGTTTTCCTTTTTTCCTTTGAGTATAATATACTGAGAGAGTACTCTGGGTTTGTGTTTGGAGAAATAGAATTGTACAGGAAGAAGATTGCATGAATAATTTATTGTGGCAAGCACTTGTAATGAGATATTATTATGATACAGGCTCCGTATGTGCACCTAAGTCTAAAATGTAAATACATAATATCTTTAAGTAGAATACATTATAATGTGAATCTTTTCTCTCAAGTTGGCCTTTTACTCAAGTAGTGGGAACAAACATTGAAAGAAAGCAGGAGAAAGAGAGAAAAGAAAGAAAGGCAAAAAGGCTCTCCTAAGTTTCTTCACAATTCTTTTGCTTTCTCACACTCGCGTATGTATACAACTTGTTATCTCTCTCGAGCAGTCAACAGAGGACAAGGAGAATACGAGAGCGAGAAAAGTGAAACGGGAACATAAGCGAAAAACAACAGTTTCCTACTATCTAAACAGTGTAATTATTATATATTACTTTTACGTTGTCTGCAAGATACGTTTGTTGTTCTCCAGATGGTAATTATGATAACTGATAAAATGTTTAAGGAAAGTAAATATGCACGTATCTATAAAAGATAAATAGCGGGTTTATGTTCATATGTATGAGCTTTTGTTGTTTACTTATAAATTTTTTGTTATAGGAGTAGAGCCGTGTATTTTATCCTGAAAAATATATGATGATGTATAGTAGCTCCGCCTTAACTATTTTGAAAGAGGATTTTCTACTGGTTGAACGATAATATGTACTATTATTATAGTAGTTTTTGTAGTTGTAAAATTCATTGCGTATGCAAAAGACTTGTTTTCGTTCTGTCTGCAAGCCAGGCAGCTAACAAAACGTGAGAGAAGCTGTGAATATCTCCAGCTTTAAGACATCACAACAATTATCTTCAGCACCTCATCTCTCTTCTCCGTTTACCAGCATCGCATCGCAAAAGAGGAATAATAATAAGAAACAGAAGAACAAGTCTGCTCGTCTCTCCATCACGTCAAGCCTCTCCACTTTTGCTCAGTACATTATTAAGCCGAGGTATAAAATATTTAGTTGCGCTTGACTGACTGAAAATCCAACGAATAATGTATAAAATGTGAAGATTGTCTGTGTTGTTGTTACCTTAATGTACTTATACTTGGATAAGTGTACATAATAGATATGAGCTTCCATTCATTTTCTCCCTCTCTTTCGCTCTTTTTCACTCATCTGTAAAGTAATGATGAGGATCATTATTCTCCTCGTCATGTCGTGTGATGACTACTGTGTAAATTTATAAAACTATGTAGCAGATAATACAGTAATGATAATACCTTGATATTCAAATGGACAATACATGTGTATAGAGATTAATGCAGTTTCTTCCATTAATTGTAAGCTTTGGTATATGTATGTCTACACTTTTACATGTGTGTAAGCTGTAAATCGCTCCAAGTAATGCAATGGCTCATGGACAAGCAGGGGCATAACAACTTACCAACCTACGCGAAATTCTCCTCCTCCCTAAAGAAATGAATAAATAAAATTTGTAAATCACAGCAAGAAGTCAAGTCGAGTCAGGAATGACTTCTTCTTGTCTCGATCTTTTTTATGTTCACTATTTACTGCTTGACTGGAAAAAATTTACCAGGCTTGTTTGTTGATAATATGTAAAACCTATTATTATGGACTGGTTTTTGTGTTTGAATGAAGTGAAGTATTCCTATAATAGTACTATACTGATATATTTTTCCTTCCAGTTGTATTGTAACTGGTCGACAGGTAATAAAAATGAGTGCTATTTTATGTTATCATCATATTTTTACAACCTGGCAAAATCTTACTCAAAGAATGATGGTATAGGATATTTGTTGTTCTACCTGTTCAGTACAAATAATTTTGTTAATGTATGTTTTATCACTTGTTGTTTTTAACTATGCGGTATATATTATAACCTTCTGTTATGTACGGAGTTTTCCTGATAAAAGGGGATTTTCGTTTTTGTTCATTTTTTCGAGCTTCAATTTATTAGCGAGAAAGGGAGGCAAGTACAAGAAAGACTAAGCTTGCAGTATATTTTTACTGTGATTACCTATGTGAGCTAGTGAGCAATGATTTTGTGCTTATATAAAATCCGTTGAATCTGTTGGGGTGAATCAGATGCATTATACTACAATAAGTTACATGTCTTGTTTTAAAAATATTGTTAGGAGGAGAAAATATTTCGGTTCATGATATATTGTATATTGGTAGCGTGTGCGTATTTGTAGAAACGCCCTATATGACACTTCAACATTTTTGGTTATGTGTTTTAAAGAACATAACAAAAGGCGATGGATAGAGAGAGTTTGATGTTTAAAAAATTGATTTTGGAGTTGAGAAGCAGTTAAAATTTTTTAGCTGTATGAAAATATGTATAAGAATTCGTTTCTGAGCTCATACAGTCTTATTATTATAATTGGATATCAAGTTACCCCAGAACTTATGCTGAAGTCAGCACATAGGACTTCTAATTAATATTAACTCAGACCGATAATGTTTTCACTGTATTTCATAATATGCAATTTTAAAGAGAATTATAAATGGTTTCAAGATGCTCATAAAATTAAACTTACGATGTTACGAAAATGAATTGTATACATGTGTATACATGCATGGTTATGGTTAAAAGTTTTGTGCGTGCCATTAAACATACTTTGTTTCTCTCTGCCAACAAAATAATATTATGTGTATGTAGTTTTGTCGATGATAGGCTGTGTGTGACAAAAGATAAAATGCTAGTAGATGACCTTAGTACTTAACCTATTAAGTACAAAAGAGTAATAATGCTTTTTGTGTATGCTCTTTTTCTGTCTCGAAATCTCAACATGCTCGTAGCAAAAAAAGTTTTGCGCTCCGTCATTTTGATTGTGACCCTTTTTTCTTAAATTGCAACACGCTGACATTATGCTAAAGTACTTGTCATTGATGGCGAGGATGATGATAATGGTAGATACGTTGATACATAAGATGCTGCTGTTCTTTTGGGTGAAAAAGCCTGTCCAATGCAATGGACTAGATGATAGTGATAGTAGACAATTTTCCAACCAATTCATAAAGATATATAACAAGAAAAGTGCTACCACTAGAGAATAAATAATATAAAATAGACTAGGAAAGACATAATGCGTATAGACTACATCGATTTGGAAAGTAGGTAGCAAAAAGTAGAGTGGTTTTCAAGCGTACTCCATTATACACTTGAAAAATGAGAGGCAATAATATAAAAGTATTATATTTTAATATGCTATTCTTCTTTTCTGTTGTGGCAAAACGGCAGTGGATGTGTTTTCGCTTCTTCGTATCTTTT
>JAQFYG010002537.1:0-14505 GCA_034694325.1 Entomobrya corticalis
GAAAATATTGTCCCTTGATTGGCCTGCGTGATACTTTATACGAGCTACAATCATAGATACATCCTGTTTTTGACCACCTTGTGTTCGGTGATGAGTTTATAAAAATGAAACAACATGATTGCGACGTCCACTTGTGATAGAGGGCACTCATGCTGTACTTAGGCCATGCAAACAGTAGCTGGGTGACAACCTCCCAGTCCTGAATAGCGCCGATCGTTTGCTCCAGCTCGAGAATCTGTAGCAACTCCAAGCATCCAGCGTCATTCATATTCTTACACTCAAGTCGGCCCGTGGCACGTTCTCACATGTCGCTACGGATCAATGCACTCATTATATCACTCGCCCCTTCAAAAAAAACATGGGAAACTTATATTATGAGCAATAAGCACTGGTAGGACTACTATTGTGAGTTTCCTACCACAGAGCAGATTCCGATGACATTGATGCTCTGTGCCACAAGCTGATATAATTATAAATCCTTGCTCTTGTGTATTATCTTCCTGTTGGTTTCCCGCTTGGTTGGAAGGTGTTTGGTCGTTTTTTGGTGGAGCCTCTGCCTAGTGGAGCTGGAACAATGATGCAACGGCCCGGGATTGTAACTGCAAAGGAGCTTGAAGACGCAAAACTGTCAAACACGCAGCCAAACAAATTCTTATCGCAAATGTGGAACCAGTTTGGGGTCGACTCAAACACTGCGTAATAAAATTCAATCAAGCAGATTATCAATCCATTAATCATTTTTTTGGTTGAGGTGTGATGGTAGGATTTGTGAAATGCAAAATATTTTATTTTAAACCGTCTACCCAGTTCAGCCTGTCTCATCATTGGAAATTCATGAGATTTGAGGTCTTTGATTTGAAAGGATAGGGCTTTGGGGCCGAATGCATCACACAACTGATGAAAAAATGATAGAAATGATGGTTTTCTCGTATTATCGTGTACAGATGGATGCGGACGGAAACTTCATTCTCCAATTAGGTGAGTAGCAAGCACGCATCTAGTGGGTAGTATTCTTGGGTTACTCTGTACAAAAGGTTTCGATATAGTCATAAATGGGAACAAACGTATGCGTAATGGTTCGTGACTGTTTCTACAGATGTGTGAATGGGGTATCTTGGGTATTTTTGACTGGTAAATTGATATCGTTTCGTATCAAGAACTAGAACCAAAGAAGAAAAATATTCCACTTTTCCAAATTTGCTGAATTTGACATGTAACACATCATAAGTCATATTGCACATCCTACAGATGTTCTTAATTTTTAAATACTACATTGATTTGCACAATAGCTTGGTCTTCCATACACATTATAATGGGATTTCTTAAATTTCCCATTTTTTTCAGAACGTTGTTTGTTAAAACATAATTTTTATTTAAAGCAAAATAAAGAAAATGAATTTTTTTGGTAGATTTAATTTTTCTCGCCTACTAACAGATAATTAGATGTCATGGTTTATGTGGACAAGGGTTAGTAATCTGCTGTATAAGGTACCCCATCGGAAATATTGTCACCCAAAGTTGATGCAACATATAAAAAACGGCTACGTATGCCCAAGGGAAGTTTTAAGTTGATTTGGTCATCTTTAGCTTGAATAATGGCCATTTTAACTTTTTAAGTAATGCCGTCCTCCGGCGTCATGTAATACGCAAATTTCAATTCTTGCTTCATAAAACAAGCTGCCGTTCTTGCTGTAATCAGTCAAAAGTTGCAAGTGTGGTGTTTAACGAATGCTAAAAGCATTCCTCTTCCCTGCTAATGCACAACATTATTTTTTGTCGGATTCTGGCGGTGATATGACGGAAAGTGTTCGTTGGTACAATGACGATGCATGCAAATGTCACATTTTATCCAAAGGCACCATGACAGTGCGACCTATTGGAAAGTTTTATGTGTCAATAGAATTACCAAAAGATGGTCTTCCAGAAATCTTGTGAGAGCGAATCCACGTACGCTGATCTGGGCCAAAGAGGTGAGCGTGAACGTACGTAGCGTTGTTCTTTTTTTGTAAACTAGTATGTGATGCATTCAGGTTTTGTAATGGTCTCCTTTGTTCATGACATACCATGTTTTCAAATCATGATTCGGTGTAAACGGCAACTTCCCCAAAATTAGCTTGTATTTTATTTGAAAGATGCTGCTTGTTTACATTAACCTTATTCATAAAAAACTTTTTTACTGTAACGGTATTCTTGTAAAGTTAAATATCATTACCATGTATTTGTATTACGAAGCTACAGCCACCACCTGAAAACCGACAAAGACTTTTATTACTAGGCTACAGCCTGAAAACCGACAAGACAATGTATCTGTATTTACGCAGTGACATTGAGAGCTGTGATCGTATGCATGTAAAGGTGCGGTGCAAGGTGCAATCGATCGTCTGTTTGTATAGCATCTGTTGTGAGATATGCAACCAGCTTGGTAATGCAATAGCAGAGTAAGCGCAGCTGGAATTACTATTATGTTGTTGTCCTTCAGTACTGGAATAAAATGTAATATTGTTCGTGCTGTGTTGTTGTGAAGTGACCTATTTTTATCGTTCTGTTAGAAGTCTACAAGTAGGTACTAAATGTCACTTTATGTTAATAATAATATGTTCTCCTTAAAATTACTGTTTTTGTTTACCATTGTACAAAGAGACATTGTGACTTTTTTTAAGCCCCAATGTAAGTTTGTTCTATTTTTTGTTGCATTGAAGTGTGGTACCTGTTATTCTTTGTTTAATCTTTTGTCAATCCTGATAAGTGGAATTTACTGCATTGAACTTTACCTTAGTCATTTCTAAAATGTTAATCTGTTTGTGGTATGTCTACACGTGTGACCTCAATAATTCGAAGACAAAGAAATTAAGAAAGTTTACGGTTTAAGATTTCGACAAGAGTTTTTGCACTTGGTCTTGAGAGCTAGAGTCAGGCGGGGACTATGCCAGGTTTAAACTAGCCATTTTTTCCTTTTCAATCGTCGTTGTTTAAATGAATGTAGACTTTGAGTTATTTCTAGCAAGTTAACCATTTTCATGCATTTAGTCGTCATTTTCTTGCTGTGCATTTCCACTGAAGTGTCATAGTCATTTATCATACTGAATCAGTGCATTATTCAGTTGATTTTACTACATGCCAAGTCCATCTACGATTGCTTCTACATCCGGTCTCAACTTCATTTACCATCACATTACATAGAGCCTAATTTTACCATCATCACTACCGCAGAATACCTACACCCTCCGTCAGGCCGTTTTACTCAGATATAATGATATTTTAAAAGAAATACTGTGAGTACCTCAATAAAGATCTGCGTACGTGGATTTTATCTCATAAGGTTTCTGGAAGACAAAGAAGGCTTAGCAAGGTTGCATTGTAGCTGTTATGTATGTAAGCTATATGACTAAAGGCAATAAATCTAAATCTAAATAAGAGGTAACTGTATTGCATAGCTAACATAATTAACAGTCGATTTGGAAACTGCTGTGCGGAACTGCGGAGGTGAAAAAAATATCCTTGCCAAACTTATTGTCTGATGTTTACTGTTGTAGTATATTGGTTCGTATAAGAAAGGAAGCAATGCAAAAAGTAAGAGTTGCGTATAATGATGCTATTCGTATAATTTTTCGGAAGGGTTGGGGTTTCAGTGCATCTCAAAAGTTTTGTGAACATAGGGGGAATAAGTTTACTGAAGTAAGAAGATAAGCGGCGTTTTCGCTGCTGAACAGCTTAACAAATAATAAAAAAATAATAGCGGCCATAATAATTAAGCTCCTGTTCGAGAGTATAAACATTGCTTCAGTTTTTTATTATATTTACCAAACGGCAACTGCCTTATAGCTGACAAGTATGTCAATAGGTAGAGAATTGTTATAAATAGTCATCCTGTTTAAGAAAATGTTTTTACTATGTTTAAAACTGTTATATTTACATTTTTGGGTCAATTCGGCTGTAAACCGACAGTGCATTTGGTATTAAGCAGCTACAGCCACAGCCAAAAACCGACAATGCATTTGGTATTACCAGCTACAGAAAGCCGTCTGTAGCTGCCAATCTTATATTACATAGCAACTGTAAACATGAACTTGTAGATCATAATAAAACGTGTGACGTTGGTAGTTGCCATTGTTATTAGATGTTGATACCATCCACACGTTTCATAAAATAAATACATCCAAATCTGTAGCAAATAACTGTAAGTCCGTTTCTCGAATGTTTGTTTGGTCAGTTAGTTGTAGTTTAGTCGTCGTCAGTTAATCCTAAGTCTAAAGTATTGTAAAAATTATTGTAAATACGTTATGCGGTCATAAAGGTGGTACGTTTAACATTTATGATAATTAAAAAAGTTAATTATTTATTAAAAGTTAACTGTTCCTCTTTTTAATGATAACTCCTCATATCTGACATCAACTGAGCTTCGTTACAGCTCCTATATTTATACCAAATCTTCAACTTCAAGGGAGCGGAAAAACCTGCTGTCCACCTGTGCCGTATAATCGTTTTTCAGAACTGTAGATTTTTGTGAATTTTGTATACGTGTCAATTCAATTTATACTCTTTGTCTTTGACTGTTTTCGACAAGAACATATGAACACTTTATTATTTTATGCGTCGTTGTGCTTCAGTATATGAACTTTTCCTTACCTCATTCTTCTATGTAAAAATGTTTCGATGAAAGTGTTTATAATAATGTTCCATAATAATAGTGATAAAAATATTCCTGCTTATTGATTAAATTTATAAAATACATGTAAAATACACATTGTAAAACAGTAAACATTTATGTTTTTATTTATAGATCATTTTATTTTTTACTGGAACATTCTACGTTTGCAAGCAACGCAAATATCGTAGTTAAAATATAAATTTGACCAGCCGCTTCTGGTTGCAGTAACCCTACTGGTTTAACCTTACCTACATCGTACCTTACCTACTCGACACCTGATCAACCTTGCATGTTACCTACCATGACCGTATAGACGCAAATATGACGTTGCTACAAATTAGTTTTTATCTCAATCTGTTTATGTATATTTCAGGTTAGGTTAGGTTAGGTAAAATTAGGCTTAGTAGTTCGGGCTTTACATAACCTAGCCTACAATAAACATAAACACAACGTAATATCACTTCAACCACAAATTTTAAGTCGACTTAGTATTGAGAACTTTACGGCCGTGGTAGGTAACGTACAAGGTAAATAAGGTGGCAGGTAGGTAAGGTAGTAGGTAAGGTACGAGGTAGGTAAGATTCGAGGTAGGTAAGGTTAAACCAGTACGGTTACTTCAACCATCGCTTCCACACAGAGGCACAGATTACATTTCAAGCGACAACACTCTTTGCCATTCGGTCTTCTAGTTAGTCGAAGAAAAAGCAAAACACTGGATACTAAAAAAGATGTATACTTTGCCTACTTTTGACAACTTCAAAACCCGTCCCAACCGACGACTTTTTTTACGATCGGATATAAAGTATTGCCTACATGAACAAAATAGTGTTAAGTTTTGAAATACGCAGGTTTTCTGCTATCAAAAAGTTGAACACGATGTGTACTTACAGCAGTATGTTTACAATGTTACTTTATACATTATATTAAGTTGAAGAAGAAGCTGTCGCGGTAAATTAGTCTTTACCACTATAGAATGTATAATTTAGCTGTATATTATACAGTTGACAGGAATATTAATTTGAATATCACATGCATCAGAATAGTACAGCTCAAAGTAAAGTGTTGTGAATTAATATTCCATTTGTTGAACCTAAACCACTAGCTGCAGCTCGCAAATTTTCTTTACCGAGACAATTTTTTACGTTTGCAAAATTCTGAGATTCTGGGGAATAAAATATGACCAGTCATTAGTCAAGATAGGAGCGGCACTCCATGAGTACGTAGGTGTTTCCAGAAATAGTGAAACAGAATCGAGAGCTGATATCTCAGAATTCATGCACAATGGCAAGCCCAGAATTTCCATTGTAGATAGAGAAAGAACAGGGCTACAATATAAAAAAATAATATTAGGTGCTACTCATTTGCTTATTAAGATGCAGTCGGTTAACATGTCAACATGGATTTTTGAAAGACGAAATTTGTGAAAATTTTATACATCTAATTTTGCAAGGCTACGGTGGAGAGGACCTTAAAAGAGAACTAAAAAAAGTTGTTGGTAAATAAACGCCTAGCTTAACTTCTATTAAGCAATGGTGCAGTAGATTAGAAAATGGAGACCATTCTATCTAAGATAAGCATCGATCCGGAAGAATCCCAAAAGCCACTGCTGAAACAAAAGTTGAGGAAGTGAAGCGTGTATTGGACAGTGACAACAGGTTGACATTATATGAAGTAGCCAAGAAGTTGCGTGTGTCTGTTACTGTTAGCTCCGTTTATATGCGAAAGGCACTATTGATTATAAAACTTTTGACACAAGAACAGAAAGAAAAACCGGTGCAGGCGACACAAGAAAACATATACCTCCACTCCTTGGACACGGACTTTTTTCCTGGCCAAATAACTACTAGAGATGAAACCTACCTCCATAATTATTAACCTGATAATAAACAACAGTCATCTCAGTGGTTACTTAAGAGAGAGGAGTGTCATAAAACAGGTATTCGAAAAATCTCTTTAAAGAAGGTAATGACATCCATTTTTTGGGACCGGTTTGAAGTAATTCTTGTGGAGTTCTTTTGTAAAGATGGAACACTTTTCGGACAAGCCAATGCAAAAATATTAGAAAAATTGAAGGATGCTATACCATGAAACGTGGAAAAATACGATGTGATGATGGAGTGTGCTTATCACACGATAATGCACCCGTCTCACTTCCAAGGTCGCCCTGGAAGTGGCAGACAATTTGGGATTTATTTTGCTTAACCACCCTCTATACAGCCTTGACCTTGCTCCATCAGACTACTTTTTATTTCTAAAAAACTCAAAGAATGCCTGCATGGGAGGAAGTGTTCCAGTGACAACAAAGTGCAAAATAGCGCCAAAGCATGGTTTTACGTCGCCCGTCCTCTTTTACAATGAGCGCATAACTGATCTTGAGCATAGTTGCGAAAAACGCGTAAACGTTAAGGATAGTTATGCTGATAAATGAATATATAAATTTTTGTATTGTTCAAGAGATATTAAAAAATATTTCTTTTTAACTATTTCTGAAAACACCCTCGTATCCCTTGTTAGAAAATCTTCAAAACAATTTCAATTTTGGTTTGGTATTTTTTACCTAGCCTAACCTAACCTAACATTACACAATAACAACATAATTCTGTTTGGTTGTTTGAATGATACGTCTACAACTATATTGCGACACCTTTGCTCCACTACCACCCCCATTTGTTTCGAATTTATTGTACATATTATATCTATGTACCTTTTTGTTTCGACCATTCTTGATCCCCTGTACATGTGGTGCGACCAGTGGTAGCATCTGGTGCTGTTTGGTGATGCATGACGCAGTTGTTGTTGGGATATTCGTTCACAGTTTTCTCGTACCTGATGCTCCAATACTTAAGAATGACATCTGAATCTGGAATGGTTTCCCAACTACTTTCTGGTAAGGTAGGTCTTTGGAACCGACTGTGTGTTAGGGCAGGAAAAGCAGTTTATTCCGTACCGGTTTCCTTGTAATATGCGATCATGGAAGTTTATGCGATGACGATCGAGTCCGTACACATGTCTGACCGTCTTTGTGGAAACACGATCGCTCCCACAATACTTGACCGATTAGGACACGGGTGCATTAAGACCACCGCCTCTATGGGCATGAATTTCGAGTACCATGGGTCAAACCCTTTGGGGTCCGGAGGCCCACGGTCACATGATGGCTTATGTAGCTCCACATTTTCATTGCATACTTCGATGGAAGGTACCCGGATACACCACCTGTATGCATATATAACATAGGTCATATCGTCCCCTTTGAGGCGCGTAGGGTGTAAAAAGGTCACACGTATTATAAACGTACATACAGCCGGTAGTTTTTCAGATGTGTATCGTACCCACTCTAGTTATTTACCGCATACTGTTCACAGTTTGCATATGAGGACGTTAATGGTTTCAACAAGTTGTCTGTCCGTGTATGTCTGTCTATGGACTCGTTGTCACCAAACAATAACTTAATCATTTGACACCAAGTTTTGTACACATGAACATGGGAACAATACATTCTTTTGGATTTTTTTTCACATTCGCCTGTCATTCATGATCCTAGATATGGGAGTCATATTGTCACCTGCATTTTCAACGTACCCTTTTTTTATTTTGTAATGTCATACCTATAACACATCTCATTACCATTTAAAGATGTTATGACCCCTTGTTGACATCTGTTGACCCCAAGGGGTCCCACGTATACCTGTGTGACAGGAAGGAATATGTGTGTATGGGTTTTAAAGGGCAACGTTACAAAATACATGCATTTACATACACCCATAGCCAGCGCGCGCTTTTGCTTTTACATATAACACTCGTAATACCACCTGCCCATTCAAACCCATTTTAACGAAATGGGTCTAACCTACCTGCTTTCAACCCCGGAGCCATGCCTGCGGGATCCTAGTGTGGTCATCGACGTGCCATATGCATTCGGCAACAACAGCACGACGTTTTCCACTCTACCCTTCCTACTATGACAATTTCTATACGAAGACTGCCTCTTACGCCTACGCTTTTTGTTGCGTTCATTACCACGTATTCTTTACAGTCCGCTTTGTGATATGTCGCCTGGATTTCCCCGCTTTCACCCGGTTTTGTGCGCTTTCACCCCTTTTTTTCTTCACTGACCATCAGAGAGTCTCCTGACCTTTAGTGAAATTGTCATTATAACACAGGAATCCTTGAGCGGGTCCCAATACGTATACGCCCATCGATTCGTGAGATCAGCATCCGGTTCTACTTCCACACGAAATTAAAGACATTTTCTCCACGGTAAACTTCTTCAGTCTTCAATTTTTGTCGACATTTTAGACATCAGATCTACGGGCTGAGTTACTTGCGCATTTTCAACGATTAGTCTTTTACGCGTTGAACACTATGTATATTATTTTGTGTACATATTCTCTAGCAATACTGTATAAATTGTTTCTGTGCCCAACATCGGAATATCGGCTACAACAATTTGACTTCGTCAAGGTAGCCTTCTATCACACATTGTATTTACCGCTACATATATCGTAGGCATCCGTGGCAATTTTCGTCAGTGTTACTTTTCGTCGTTGACAGTCTTCATAGTGGCCGTTTTCGCGGATCCTTTGTAAACCATTAAACTCATTGTATGGTTCTGCACATTGCTTTTGGTAGAAGCCTATCCGGGTTTACACCCATTCCCGTTACGTATATGAATGCCTGTACACTTCCCATTTTTTGGAATCAAGCGAATTACATTACATTACATTACATTACTCCAACTTAACCGACTTTTTGTTCCAAACACCACCTTCTTTGTAGTAGCATTGCTCGTACATGAATTGATGGCCCTGTACTGGATCTGTGGATATTTGTTTTATTTTGCACGATCTACACTCATGATTGAATACATTTTCTACACTACAGACATTTGTTCCGTAGCGCTGTAGTATGGACAGGACCGGTTCGACTTTTACAAGAGCGTATACCCATGACAAACGGGGCCGATAAATATAAAACCCTGCACGTAGTTTTAGTCGCTACATACGATTTAACTATTTTAGGATCAGTTGCAACCATCTACCGCATTTCAAACATAATGTAATTCCATTTAATCACCCATTAGCAATATATCTTGCTAAACTACATTAGTTTCTAACATCTGGAACATCATTTCATTTTGTGCCATAGACTCGTGATTCCATCGGGAATGCTTTACGGATCAGATGTTGGGGAATAGCGGAACACATCAATCTTTATTGTATACAGTAATACCGGGATTTGATACACATCTTGTATTCAGGATTTCTTTTGAGTAAAATGGTTCATTCCAATTATCAACGCTATATGAACTGCGTCCCGAGGACCCATGAGGTGCTTCCGTTATGCTCGATAGTATATATTTTTGGTCAGTATGTGACAAGAAGGAATAAATTTGCAATCTTCATTTTATGATCCGATTGCTACAATATTGCCACCACGTTTATAGTGCTTGCGTTTCCCACCGCCAATTATAACCGTGCAGTCATAGCGCAATGGTTAACGATACTGTTTGACGCTGACTTGTCTCGGGTTCGATCCCATGCAACTGCAAAATTTAGTAATCTTTGTTTATGTAGCTTCAATGTTAAATTAACTCAGCCAGCGTAATAACCCAGGACGGGGTGCTGGTGTAGCCAACAAACAAACAAACAAACATATGTCGATTACTGCTTGTGTCTTTCAGCTTTTTTCCTTAATCTCTAATATTCATTGAAACATATTTTGCTATCAATCAATTGCACGCTCCTCGTACATGGTAACTTTCAGCCATCTCTTTGTCGATGATACAATATTTTCCATACACCTTTCTCTACAGGCCTTTTCTCTACAGGCATTTATGTCTCCCAGTATATCTCGGCCAGATATGGAAGCACTAAAAAACATTTCGGCTATATTGCATCGACCCAACTTTATTGGTTAAGCTCGACAAAATAACTGTGAACAGACACAACGGGTGGAATATATTATACTTATGCATCTCCCAATGATACCCCGTTTATATGTAGTATGATCTAAACTTTTTCTCCATCTTCTTATATTCGCTTGTCGGGACGTTGATTAGTGTCCAACCCGTGAACGAGAACTTTTGGATTGATTTAGCAAACGGACCGTCCGGCTGCCATGAATGGATTCCAGTGGCGGTAGCCTTTAAAACATATTTCATTGAAGTTATCTTATTATGGTATCAACCAATATTTATTGTCTATGTCATATACATAAAGGAAATATTTTTGACAGAAACTTTTTCACGACGACATCGGACAATTTGACGTTTTGACCAGTTGTTCCAGTTTCATGTGTCTGATCACGAGTTGAAACAATGTATCACCGATCTTGGGCATCTTGTCAAGGTCTTTTAGGACAGTTTCCTCAGATCTACAGACGTTAAACCATTATTATTGCTGAAGGGTTTTTTATTCGAATGGTACCATTCCACAATAGCTGTACATAACTTACTTGTTCGCTTCCTAAAAACGGGATCCTGAGCATTATCTCCAACAAACGCAACATTTCCCAGTTGCTTGCACGATTCTAACCATATCTTCTGTAGACCAGGTATACCATTCCATAGTTTGGTTAGTGCTTTTCTTGTTCCTGGCCAGTTGATAATTACATTTTTTTGTATGTTTGGACAGGCTGCGATGATATCCTCTGTATTCGGAATTGGCACCAAACCCGGTGGTTGTGTAATTTTCAATCTCCATTCAGTAATACTGCTTCTGCTAATATTATTTTAAAAAAATTGAATATCTTCTTTGTCTCGATTTTTTGATCCGTATGCCCTTGCCCATTCCACTCTTGGAGACGAGTAATTTTGTTGTCCACTGTAATATCCCGCATTTGAAGGTGTGGCCCATCCGGGGGGTCGACCATCCCCAATGTGCCAACAGTGCTTCTGGAGGTAGCCTTGATTTCAACTCGTGTTAGATTTGGCAGATTTAATGGAAATATACACGGATGTACTCCGACCATTGTCAAGACAGGTTCACCGAGTTCTGCAGATTGGAGATCATGGCATGTGGTTCGTTGCTGGTACCATAATGGGTTTACATTCAACAGTTTCACACCGTGCCTAATGCACGCACCACAAAGCATTAAAAAAAGGCCTGCGCCATATGCTTCCTGATCTGCTGCTTCAGCTGAATCCTCATCATGGTAATTTACAAAGTCCACCATTTGTACGTTTGGTTTGTGTGGCCCTTTTTCACCGCGTTCGCTGATACATACCATGATTGCCGTAAATGCAAAGGCCATTGCGTGATGTCTCTCAAATTGGCTGGTAACGGGGTTTCCGGTGTGGAAATTAATCGTGTATTGAACACCAGCGATATATACTGCAGATCTGTTGCCTTTTGTAGAAATACACATGTTCTGTGGTTGATATTTGCTATCTGCCAATGATGTTGTTGGCCAATTTTTACGGCTTTCAGTTTGCTGAACACGGTCGGCATTATGTTTTCGGTGTAACGGGGATCCTTTTTTACTATGGACAATTTAACCTGCCAAAGGCGATTTAGGTCTGGTGGTGGTGCATTATCCAACCGTCCAATCCCGATGCATCCTGCCTCAAAATTTTCCAGACTTGTAAGTGCTTCAATGAAATCACACTCCTTACCACAACAGTAGAGAGCGAGCATTTTAACACGACGATATTTGACTTTAGGTCCCATTTGTTCGAGAAACATCCATATTCTGCGAATCCTGCTGATACAATTCATCTCCGGTTGTGTTGTTGGGAAAGATCCTTGTATTTGGGATATTCATTTGCATGAATGCTCCAAATGTCCTATCCTCCTGATGGCTGATTTCGATTTCAGGTGCTCTCTCGGGGTGTACCTTTAAGTACGCATCTGCCCTTTCCTTAACAGTCTTATTAACTCTCCTCAAACGATGCAGATCGTTCCACGGAAGGAATGGTATGAGGTTGTCCTCGATCTGTCATTTATAAAATCGATTCAGTTATATTTCTGTTTTAGTTTGTTTGTTACACCAGCACCCCGCTATGGGTTATTACGCTGTCTGAGTTCATTTAACATTGCAGCTACTTAAACAAAGACTCTTTAAGTTTGCAGGTGCATGGGATCGAACCCGTGACAAGTCAGCGTCCAACAGTATCGTTAAGCGTTGCGCTATGACTGCATTGCTAACACCTTTCACGGTATACTAAAGTGATTGACTGGTTGGAGTACCTAAACAAGTGGTGGCTCCAACTATTTTATTTCATTTCAGAATGATTGATACATGTTGTGATGAAATTTTGGTGAACCCTCACCCGACGTTTTTATTCTATCACTCCACTCAATGGATGATTCTGAGCTACTTTCACTTTAATCATGGTATTCGAAAAATTCTTAATTTTCGCGATATTTACCGTGTTTCATTAACCTATCAACTGATAACTTTGATTGAATTATCGCCACATTTTGTGCCATTTCGTTACATTAGGTAGCTAGATTTGCCCGAAGTGCATGGGCAAAATCTTGATCCAAATCGATTATATAAGGGAAGGTCACTAAAGATAACAATTGCCTGCGTAGATCGGACTTTATTTAACAAAACCGAACAAGAATTCCTCAAATCTAATCATCGATGCATCAATTGCCCTATATCGATACCTCATCATTTTTGGACAAAATTTATCTGGGTCTGCGTTGCCGAGAACTATGCAATGAGTTCAATGGTAGGATCATCACGCGGGGCGACTTATTGATTACAATTTCATCCAAACTTTCTTCCCTTTTTTCGGCATTTGTCCTCGATATACCGGTTGATTGGGGACACCTGCGCAACTCATCTTTTCAATGTATGCATTTCATGACAATCTGCGATGATCTTTGCAATAGTCATTGTGCCATCTAGTTGATACTTAACCAAAGTCATTATATATGTGTTAATATTTTCAAAATTTATGTTACCACTTCGGACGGCATGCTCAGGAGGTTCATCTTTACACTACTTGATGTAAGACGACAAGGGCTACCCCCTCACTGCCACGTTCGCCACTCAATAGCTTTAGCTTCCTGCACTTCACTGACGCTACTCAGTACTAGTATTACCTCACAACGTCCGATATAATAAATGACAATACTTTTCCAATGACTTGTGACGACTAAATATATAACCTTCCACATTAATTTTGGTTATACGCGACTACTTGACAAACAGCTCCACCGTTCTCTCTTTCGTAACAGCGCTTTTAACATACAAATGACCATCCATATTATATCACTGATCTTGTCGGACGTACGAGTATTCTAGCTGGCTGTCCCGACAGAGCATATTGTATGAACTGGTACAGCCGATGCTGATGAGGGGAGCAATAGACAACGAGCGTAGTCCTCAATACACGTACGGATTATGGTGAATGATTAAATTCAAGAGGTTAAGTCCGTTGACAACGCCAACTTATGTTTGGAGACAGTGCGTTTACTAAGATAATATTAATGTTTAATAAAATACCATATTGATTCTAATATAACTTATTTACACTGTAGTTTGGAGCTTTGGCATGTCTGGAACCACACGGTAACACTTCTAACATTTTATAACGTAGTTTGGTATTCGTAATGTGAGGATAGGTATGCTAAGATACACAGAGGTAAAGGAGGCATTATTCAAACATAACCGATCCAGGATCTGATCTATTATGTACCAACGACATTTCCGTCATTGATGCTGGTGAACGAATATTCCGAGTCACGACGGTCTCTGCCATTTGATACTCTAGCTCTGCTCTTGAGTAGGGTGCGGGCATTCCACACCGTATACCAGCAATGGCATTGCGTAAGTGGAGAGAGTCGAGCTCAATCTACGAAATGGTACACAAACACATCATATTACATATCATATGGTTGTGT
>JAQFYG010002538.1:0-14500 GCA_034694325.1 Entomobrya corticalis
AATAAATGAACGCAACATTCACGCGAACAAGTTGACTGTTTACTATAGGAAAGTAAAGTTGCACCAAACTAGAAGGACTTTTTTACTTTAGGGATTAATAATATATGAACCTAAAATCCAGTTTTGCTTTTATTTATTTTCGTTATTATTTTTACTGCAGCTTTCGACTTCTTCGTCTTTTCTGTCGTAGTCGATCAGAGAAAAATCTGGCGCATATTATACATACGGACTACTCTGCGTGCGTAAAGTTGATGAGATGAGCGATAGAAGCAGTACATATGAGATGAGTTTAAAAGAGTAAATGATTGGGATGTGGTTAATAGACATTAGAGCATTTTCCTCTTTACTTCTATTATCGTTGCATCTATATACTGCAGAGTACAGACGCATTTTTTAACAACTCTCTAGCCAAACATTGGTATTTGTTCTTTCATTTGGAGAAATAGTAATGTTGATGATGAGCACAACTAAAATTTAGAGCCAATTGACAGACAAAGAACAAGAGCAGAAAAAATATTATTTTACTCAAGAAGGAAGGACTAATTTTCCTCTTAAAGTCGGTTGGTTAAAAGAAAGAAAGCAAGTGAGGCGAGGAGTTGACACTAGGAAATATCTGTTAACAGAGCAAATAGCTCGTCATCAAGGTAAAATAGGAGTTTGAAATAATGTTTATGTGGTTTGTAGTAAACTAAGCCTATATTAGTACTTTGGAGTTTTCCTATTCTGATTACAGTACAAAGAAGGTGAAATATTATAGGAAAATGAACAAGTTTACTGATCTGGACGGATAATGTTCCGAGTAACCGACACACCAGCACAGCCATCTAATTTAATATGTAACATGTAACACACAATACACGGCATTTACTACTATATCTATGCCACAAAATATCCGGTCCTGGTTCACTAGTCCAGAATCCAGAAGAGAATGGATCGTTTTGATCATTTGCATTTTTTCTCTTTTAAAATACGCATGTTAGAAGTCGAGAAATAATGAGGATCTTGTTCGAAGAGACGACTGTAGTTTTTAACGGGTTTGTAAATTCTTGAGAATACATGGTATTGCTATTTAGTTTTTCCGTAGTAAGCAGAAAGGATGAGTTTTATGATTATGTCGAATTGGTGACGAAGAAAGGATGCACAAAGAAAAAGACAAGATTCGGTGAGTGGAAGATAAAATGGGTATTTCATTAAAATCTTGACAAGAATGCATTGTAGCTGTCTCTAAACTCACCATGTAACTTTTGTAAGTCTGATATGAACTGCAACAATATAGCTGCATAAAGAAAATGCTTTAAATGTGGTTCATTGGTTCTAAAAACTGTTTGACTGGAAAACTATAACGCGGAAAGATACTTAATTTGTGAGTTTGTATGGTCTGGTTCTACATGAGGTTGAGATTTGAGATGACGAAACATTATTTGTAAACATTATACGTTACGCACTTCGTTTTGGATTTTCAGCACCGACCTATCACTTAGTCTATAGTACTATAACAAAAAAGTAAGGTGTAGAAAGAAAATGTTTTCAAAGTAATTTTCCTATCATGGGAATGCGCTGTGTAATTTTCGCACGAGAGAAATTCATCAACTTTATTATTTTTTCAATAACAATTATGTAACGGTTGACTGAATGTTTGGCATTTATTATTTTCTCCCTGTCTTAGGTACGGATGCTCACCTCATCTCAAGCTGTTTTTGTGTTCCGCACATGTTCCCATGTGTAGCGACAAAGTTCCTCAGCCAATAGGTAAGACAATTAAAAATTAACAGATTAATACGTTCTATGAATACAAAAACACGATAACTATATCATCAATCATTGTATATTCTTTAAATCAGGTCCATGTCGATCACTTTGTGAATCTGTAAAGTCAAAATGTGAACCGGTCTTAAAAGAATTTGGCTTCCAATGGCCACCTTCATTGGAGTGTACCAAATTCCATCCTGAAAATAATCATAATCACATGTGCAACCCAGGACCTGTGGATACTCCTTATAGCCACATTCCACCAGTGCTTCCTGGTCGTACATTCCAACCATATTACCCAACCGGAGGAGTCCCTTCAATTGATCATCCAGCATCCTCCTCACAGCCCCATCTCCCGTTTGTCCCACCACATTACAAAAATCCTTCCAGTATTTCAGGTGTGATTCCAAGCATACATCATCCCATTACTCCAAACAATGCGAACAACAACAATAACAGCCCTTACCCTCACGGAGGAATGGTTCCCATTAATACTAATCCCAATAACAACAATCCCGAGCAAATTGACTATTCAAATGGAGAAATGAACAAGTGCAAAGGATTCCGCAAGATATTTACACGAGGCTCGTGTTGGATTAAATGCTCAGCAGCTCTTGTGGATGAATCAGATTCTCAATCAGCCCCATTGTCCACATCTCTTTTTCATCCGAGTGAAAAGATCTTTGCGAGAAACTATGCCTTGCTTTGGGCGATTCTCTCTTTATCTGCTGCTCTTATCGCTCTAATGCTCTCCGCATGTTCACCGGTAAGTATCCCTTAATTGACCTATTATAGCCATGTAGTACAATATGATGTGTCGCACTTTTATCATCACAGGGATCTCCGATCCTCCTTTATTCAAATTCGATCTCTCGATCAGCCAATGTGTATCGTTATTCTTTGCATTCCTTAACGGCACATAAATTTTAACTGAGAACGCATAAATTACAAAGGAATAGTTGCACGTGGGTATATCGCATCGTTATCAGCATATTCCCGTGACTAAACGAAAAATTAAAAAAATGTGTTGAAATATTATTCAGTGTGGACTGAATAATAAAATGTTCTCGTTTAAATACACCGTGGAGTTGATTCATTGTTATTATTATGCATTCATGAGTCGGCTATATTTTATTTTTAAACTTTTTAAAGAACTTTCAAATCGACTATATAAAACATGCAGAGCTTGTCTGTGTACAAGAATGACCATTTAACTCTTGTAATAACGTTGCTTATTTTCATGTTGTTAGTGTGTGCGCTTAGATTAGATTACGAATAAAAACAAGCTTTCTTGTCATCTTGCCTCTCTAATTTATTGTTGCTTACATTTATTATAGGTTTTCATTTGGCATAAGTACTCAGTCTACAACTACATTTTAATCGACACGATTAAGTTCCGGCTTTCATGTACAAATATTATCGTCCATGTGAATCATTTTAACATCAAACAGCAATAACATGCAAACCTCCACAGTTTAGTACTCAAATCGCAATTTGATGTGGAGGAAGATGAACACACTATTATCATTATTACCTTGCTACAATAAAACTCCTCGAATTAAGCAGGTCGTCTTGTAAACTTTTTCCTTTGAATTTTTAGGCATAATAAAAACCAAAGTCCTGAAGGAAAGGAGAAAACAGAATCTGTGCACTCACAGCTCACACAAGATCTTTAACAAATGTTGTAAAAATATAAAATCGCAAAGCCCACAAAATAAAATTGTTGTTTACGATTGGTTGAGAAGGCAAGCATAAACATAGATCTTTTTGTATCGTTATTCTATAGATTTTATTTTTTATCAGTATGTGCCATTGTTTATGTATGTATCTTTGTTTGCGAGTGAAGTATATATAAAAAAGGATTAACCCCCATTTATATATTGTTTATATGTTCACATCAACTCTTGAGCATTTTTCGCAAAGAGGAGCACGCATAATGGCATTGTAAAAGTATGCACATCATCTTGTTCCTGTTTTCTTTATTATTATTTTTTCTTTGATCGAAATGCCGCCGCGATCGCTATCACCACCATCACATCACTTACTTTTTGAATTGAAGAAGAAAACAGAGTTGTGTAGTAATATGAAATTCTGCTGTTGCATTACGTTATGTTCTGCTGATGATGATAATGACAACAGTCTCTCCGAATACCACCACACCACCTCAGCAGTATGACCGTGACAGCTTTTACTCACTATCATCATCAACATCTCATAGTAAGATAATCAGCATTATTCAAACCATTTAGCGTGGTTCTCTTCTCATCATAAAACGGACAAGAATGTAGGAACGAGGAAGATTTTTTGTTTTTATTTTTTGATGGAAGAGGTTTTTCACCAACATTACACGCAGGTAAATAGCATGTTAACTTCCTAGACTCATCAATACATCCTGTCAAGATGTAATAATAATTAATAAGCGTGTATTTATTCTACGGTAAATAAATTTGCACATGGATAACAACGAAGAAGCGTCATTATCAGCGACATGTTGGCATCCCAAATATTTTAGGTGTAGCCCTGAACAGCCCACATTACCGTCATCATTATCAGATCATAATGCAAAAAAATCGTTTAAATGGACTTGTAATAATCGTATCCTTTGATGAATTTATATTATTGGTTTACTTTTTCAACATAATGGAATAGAAATGATGGAGAATAAAGGTACTTAGCATTTTTATAACATGTGGTTCAGGGAAAATTGCAAGTTACTTATTTATCTGTAAATCAAAGAAAATGGTTTTTGTTTTTACATATCGACACTACACCTTCCCTCCTTTAGGACGTAGGTATGCATTATCATTTTTATTATGAGAGTGGCCATGATGATGAGATAGTACGTGTATAGAGTGGCGTTGATGATTTTGATGATGATACATACATCTTTCTTGTTTGGCCTGCGGTTTGCCGCAAAATTGGATATCACATCATCACATAAAAGGAGAAAAGGCACTTTTATCTTTCACGACATGTGTACTTGATGTTATTTTACATTGTTCAGTGTTCAATCGTGCCGCTGCTTCTTTTACTCGCCATCGTCATCAGCGTCGTCGTTTTTGCGAAATGCTCTTTTAAAGACAAACGTGTTATTATGGATGTTCCTCTCGGTGGTGTATTGTGTTTTTTCATCTTACCGTGCCTACCTACGATCCTTTATAATCTATCTCGTCTTTCACTTTACACATTTGACAGAAAAATTGGATGGTTAAGTAGTAGATGGATAGATGGTAAAAATGTTTTTTTTTCAAATCAAGATTTTAGGAAAAGACACGCATGCACGTCCTCATCATCATCATCTTGAGACAAATAGCACGTAATACGTATACGTAATCTAGCCATTGAGAGAACTATAGTATTATAGCTTGTTACGTTGTAATAAATGCCATTAACACTTTTTTTCGCGAAGATATAAAAGTACTTTTTCCGACCACCACATACGTGTACTTATTGCTGCATATGTGGTACGGTACGTGCGTTATTACGGAGAAATGACTGGTAAATATTTGTTTTTCTTTCATCTTTGCACAAAAGCGTTATAGTTTCTTTGAGAGAGTATAATTTTTCGAGAATTTATTTGATGGAACAAAATTTGGTTTCGTGTTTTATTTTATTTTATAAAAGTATAATGCATTCATTTTTATGTTTTATTCATACTTTACCGCAAAAATGAAATAATGCCGAAAGGAATGCAATCGAATTTGTAGTAACAAGCAAAAATGTTTAAAGATAATATGGGTGTGACCAATGTATTCTTTCATATTTAATGACGGGGTTAATTTTTATTTTTCTGAATTTACAGCGCTTTAGCGTCGCGGAGCGCCCCATCTTGTACCTGGCCTTGTGTCAAGTGCTTTTCAGTATTGGGGTGATTATTGGATCCACGTCGACAGTGTCTTGTGTTTATGACAAAGCCACTGACATGAATCTCTTGGCTGCTCGTGGAATGGTCCCATCATCCTGTGCTGTGGTCTTCCTCTTGACGTACTTTTTTGGAACGGCTGCAAATATGTGGTGAGTAAAGATTATTTTTAGAAATTATTTTTAAAAAATCAAGTTTTGTAAGTATATGTTTTACGCTGTATACATAACCTCTAACCCTACCTTTCCATATGCAAACTATTACTATTACATCACCTAATAAAACTGAGTGTATTTTTAATATGAAATGACAATCTTCTCATGTATTATCACGAATGCTTTATCCTACTATTTCACCATGAAACCTTTCAATGAGTACAATAAATTTATCAGGCGCATCATTTAGTTCGAAACCCCAATTCTTGTCGATGTACTAAAAGTAAAATTGACCCTAAGCGACTTATGTGTGTGTATAGCCATAGCCAGTCACTAATCGTTTTTTTCAAAGATTTCATAATGCGTTTGTGGAGTGACGAGACTGCTGCGGATTCATATCTTTGGTTCTCCTCTTAATGGAGTCTTCATTTTTATCCGACTTTTCTAATCACCAAATCACCTCTTGTGGCAGTAAATGTGGTGGCCTTAATGACCTGGAGACTTAAAAGAAAGGGTTTCTGCAATTACCAACAAACCTGCGCCCGTACAAAATCTATATTTATCTTTTAGGGCAGTATTTCCATTCATTTCATTCAAACAAGTCTGCAGCTGCTTTAAGTAGCGTATTCATAATTCATCTATCAACATTTTACTCATAAAATATGGTAGTTTGTGATTCAATTCAGACTTAGACTAAAGTAGGGTAAACCCGTTACCAGACTTAGAGAGGTGTTCACGATAAGACCGTCTTAAAATCCCAAGGGTTCTCATTTCACGAAAACCCATTATGCAATGCTTACGTATAAACCTGAAGCGAAACCCCGATTATGTCAATTAAGAGCTAAACTTGTCAGTTTACCTAAGCACAGTGCTTTTTTCATGCTTTTTAGTAGAGTGACTCGTTTTTGTAATCATTAACAGCTTAGAAAAAAGTAATGATGATTGAAGCATCAACCAAGGCAAATGTATAAATCTTTTTCTGGAAGATGATTCAGGGACAGGCGTAATGTAATGATGTGTGCAGGTGATAAAAGTAAAAAGCTCATGAATGAACCGAAGAACTGAAAACATTATTTTTGTAATGCAGACAGATAGTAAAGCTAGACATACGTAGATGCTCTTTTTGGAAATGACAGGTTTGCTTTTGTCTCCTGTCGAATACAAAAAGCCAATTCGAAAAAATAAAAAATCAAATCAAAAGCGTTTGCTCTGAGATGATGATTGTGTTTGTTCATTTTTATATTTCTTCATTCCTAAGAGTTGTTGTGTTTTTGATATTATCATCATTTATCACACCTTCAAAGTTCAAGCCTCTTTTGACAAGAGACTGACATGGCCACATGGAGAAGTGACACCCGACGGACGAATGAGTAGACCACGAAAATGCCCTTAGATTTGACTATGCTTATATTATAGAAGTGAATTCTTTAAAGGTAATCTATTGTTAAAATGGGCTGACAATCCTTTATGCTCCGAAAAGAAGACAAAACACACAAATTGCCTAAGGGCTTCAGAATAAAATATTTAACTTTGAACAAGCATCCCATCCTTTTGTTAAGGAAATGCACATACAGCTTTTAGTGTTATTTCAAATTCAATCCATTATATTTTCTCAAAATCTTTTTGGGGTATTAACGGCTTAAGTAAGGATGTATTTGCTCATATTTAACTAGGTAGCTTTTATACACCTTGAACTTGTACAGTAAGCATGAAATATATAGACTACATGAAGAAAAAGGTATTTTGGTACCGTGCTTTACCACTGTGTACATCTCCCCAGACAAAGTATCCAGTTTGACTTGACACAAAAAAGGAATTTCAATTTTCAGAGAGCCCTCTACTTGCAGTGTTCAGGACACCCGGTTGAAATTTATGAGATACTCGTGCATTCTCTAGAGACAGCAAAACCGAAAGTTTTGAACATTCTATAAAATTAAATATAATGCGTAAATGAAGTATTTTAAGGCTTCATCTGGCTAACTGAATATGCAGGACACCCTTTTTCATGCTCATTTTACTACAATCATTTAATTCAACCAATCCTCGTTTTACTACTAGCCAACTCAGCTAATGCATGGTCAGCTTGCTCAATTTTTGACTTTGTAATGTTTCAAAGTATAAATACAGGAAAAATTCATCAATCTTCCTCAAATTACCAATTTTGGTTAAATAATGTGCAACCAAGGATAATTCTTTATCCAACCAAGCCTGCAGTATTTCACTACATCAGTAGAAAACCAATACAATAACAGGGTTTGCTTTTCATTTGGTTTACGAGCTCAGTTTCAAATGAGCATTACATATTATATTGCATCATGGAATCTTATTTTCTCCACCAGCACCACCATTACACCACCAACACCATAATTCTGATCATCACCAAACGATATATAATATTTAATATTATGCAGCCTGGTCTGGTGAACATGCAGTTTCCTCACGAAATGCAAACAATCATCAAGGAGTCAGATTACGTTTACACAACTCTCCTCGTATTCGTTAATAGGTTTCTTAGAATTTCTACGAACCTTCATTTCAATATACGGTAATATGGATGCTCACATGTCCAAACTCCAAACACCCATTGCTTCACAGAGAATATTTTTTCATCCAGATTTTTTTGGCCATGAAGCTTTAAAAGTTCTGAGGTTGTCTTCTTATAGCTTATAATATACTGTGACTTTTAGTGTGCCCACACTTCGCAGCCTTAGCTGATCGACAATCGTATTGGAAAAGAATGTTTAGCAGGCAGAAAGGGAAGAAAATCATATAGATTAGCATCATGAAGCTCATCATCACTTTTTTAATCATTATTTTGAAAGGAAAATAAAGATGGAAAGTAGCCTACTCTGCATCCTGCTTCTTTTTGCTGACGTTGTTGTCCATAAAAAGGTGTTTTGTAAGCAAAACGAAGGAGAAAATTTACGATGGAGCATAAACAAAAGGTGGTTTCATGCTGGCACGTTTCCCATAAATTGATTAGAATGACTCTGACTGACTTTTTCTCAAAGAGACTTTCAAATCAACATGATATTCATGCAATGCAAAGATTTCTTTTGTGTAATGGAAATGGACAACATCATAGTAGTCGTTGTTGAAGAAAGAGGCATTCTCGTAACTCAACTTGGGATATTGACGAGTTGGGAAAAATAAATAGTGAGATCGACAAACGAGATGGCTGACACCACCACACGTATTTTGTGATTTTTTTTGTCTCATTGTCAGAGAGAGAGAGAGAGAAGAGAGTCTTATGTGCATGTGTTTACCTAACGTGAGCTCATTTTCTTATTTTCTTTCTCATTGATATTCAATTAGAGTAGCTCTACTCCTTGTCACACGGTGTGATCTTCTTGTTAAAAAAATCTTTTTTATCTCCTTGTCTTTTGAGAGGCTCGAGTGGTTGGCAAAAGAAGTGTGGAAAATTCTAATGAGCAGTCAGAAAGTTTTATGTAATGTAAAGTAATGCAAATGTCCACTTGTTATGCATACCTTAAGAGTAAAAAAAGTTGAATGAGTAAGTTCGGTCGATGCTGCTGCTGTGATGACAATAGGTGTTTCAAAAACATTTTTTTACAATCCCAAGTAGATAACTACTTTGCTGGTAACAGTCATAAACAGAAGACTATTTTACCATTCGTGCGACTGAGGATTTCCCTCCTGCTGAGACGGATCAAATGCGTGAAAAATTATTCCTTCTTAAGCCAAAGATAATTGTTTTTGATTTCTTGGCACACAATAAGTCGTTATTTAATGACTAAAAGTATGTTTGTGTAGATGGAACAGTGTGCAATAATGTTCCCTTAAATGGATGTGTATTTACGTATTTTTGTTTTCTTTTTGGTTTTAGTAGACCAAAACAGAATAAATTTGTCGATTGTCGGTATTTGTAGATTTTGGCTAATATGTAAAATAAATAAATGCTTATAATCAGAGGAAAATGATGAGAGATGAAACAATTTTCAGGTAAATCACTCACATCCGAATATGTAATTTTGAGAAGGTCCATCTTATATGCCATTAGACCTGAGTAGTTTTGTTTTTAGACAGTTGCTTTTCAAAATAATGTCCAAATGGTAGAGTGACAAGGATGCATTATTGCAGTCAGTCAGTCACACACAAAACTGGATGAAGAAGAAAAATCAGTGAAACGGTGAACGGAGCCTCGCTTCGGTCTTCCTCGCTGATTGACATTCAATTTTCAAAATGACATGGCTCACTGCTACTTACTTTCATTTGCAGTGTAAGATTGTGGCTTTTACATGTCATGAGAATCTGTCTGTGGTAGAATTTATCCATTTGGGCAGTGCATACCCAACTTTGGGATATGTACTAAAACTCTCAAGGGATTTGAACACGTCAAAACTGATTACGCTAGTAAAGATCTACGAATCGTTATTTTCTTATATGCATTTATGAAGTTTACTTTTATCCATATTTACTTACTCTGACTCTGACTGACAGATAGATGAAGCCTTATTTATTTTACGAATGTGCACTTGTTAGTATTTCTTGAAGGGTGATATGAAGAATACTCCAAGAGTGCTATATTTAAGGTACTTACACCTATGCATACCTACATGTATAAGTTTAGAGTACCAAAATCCCTACATCTGCAGTTATTTATTGTTAGTTCGAAAGAAAAGCAAAACATACAGAAAAGCTGACTAAACTGCTTATTTTGTGATGATTATCATGAAATATTCAAGTAAATATTCCATAATTCCATAATATCCGTAATATCCTGTAATAATACAATTGATGCGGATGTGATGCGTGCGTCTTTGAGATGCGTTGCTGGCATTTTGTAATTTAAGTAACAGGCAACTGGTAAAATCTTACAATAATAATCCCAGCACTACCGGTATTTGAAGTTTAAAATCAAAAATATTATGGTACATCTGAACTTTTCAGTGTACAGGAGCGTTGAGGCTGTCACCGGTAAGTAGCATATAACCTTCCCATAATACGCCGGCATGAATATTCAACAGCCTTGAAGCACCTTCCTTTCGTTTATAGTCTCGAAAAGCTAAGTAGCAGCAGGCAAGAGCTACCTGACTTAAAACTGAACTGAAGATGAGTTTTATTTCATAAGTACAGCATAACTTTGTAGTAACACATACGTAAAAAGGATGTAAAATGTTTTCACATGTCTTCAGCAACGATGTCTACTCACCCCCTTTTCTCCGCGTGGTAAACAGCGTTGACTCATTTTAGTTAATTCCTACAACTTATAGCTATTTGCGTGTTGTTTTTTATGGAGAAAAGGTTGGAAACAGGGGATTAAGTACATAAGATTACTTTAAAATGCGATTATTACATGAACAACGGAGACAGGCATCAGATTTTTTAAAACTAAAAATTGTCTGTTAGACAGTTAGCTTTATTGTAATTCTTTAAGCTCAGCTTGTCCAGAGCCGCTTCCGACTCTCATTAATTTGCATGGATTTTTATATTTTTATGCTACTTATAGTAAATATTAATAATTAAGAACACTAAAAGCTTATGCCGCAGCATTAATAAAATATTGTGGACGATTACACTAAGTTTGGATGGAAGCGAAACGTAAAAATTTTGACGTACTAATGACTAAACTAAAGGAAGTGGCTGTTTTTTTGCCCGGCGAATTCATTCACTTCTGTTGTTTTATTTTGATTTACAGAAAATGAAACATTCAAAATCAAGGCTATACTTATATCTAACTAGTACAATGCTCTTTTTATAATCAATTCATAGATATAAATAAAAGTAAGTGATTAAACATATACGTACCATCATATAGAAAACAAGTTTCAAGTTTACCCAGTTTAAAACATAATTAAAATTGGAAGCCCAATGAATCGAAAAGGTGTGTAAATGCCAGATTTTTATTGAAAGAACCTATTCTTAAAGCTTAATTGTGCGGTTACAAACATGAACATTCTATTGTGAAATCATTAAATGTGGACGCATAATGTATATCAAAATGAACAATCAGACACTTTTAAGAATAATTCTTGATCCTATAATCCTTTCTTTGTAAATAGGGTGTTGCAAGCTCCCTAGATTGCACCAAGCCTTTTTGAGAAGGGACTTGATGGTTACTAGTTTACCAGAAACATTTCTTTCAACTCCTAAATTGTAAAAGGAAACTAGTTTATATTTGAATTAAGAAGTACCAATGGAGAAATTATTTTTTTAAAGTGTTTGTAAATATAAAAGAAAAAGATACACTGGGAAAATTTGTGAGAGATGAGGAAAAAATGATCATCATGTGGATAAGGAAAGAGGAGATTTACTATGTGTGCGTGACATTTTCTCAGATTCACCATCAACAGCAGCAACAGCTTCACAGGACACGACGACTGACTGACTAGTTTCTTCCACTTTATGTACCAACTATTATAACATTATAGTTTGTTTCGTTCTATGGGGAGCATTTTGTTTCCTTCTATCAAGATTTATTCCATTTCAAAAAAGATTTTTCCATTTACTTTGGAAAAATGAGTCCCGACAGGGGGTTTTCTAAGGATTAACACACCAAGATAAAATATACATAATACATTTACTTATATGCACGCACAGAGTTATTGTGCGTTTACTTTACATGTACATATAGCTATATCCAAACCAAAACAGAAAATAAAAAGACAGAAAATCTTTCCTATATGCAGTTGCATCACCATTCAATATTTCTTTTGGTGAGAGCTGACTGACGTGGCCGTTTTTGGTTGTTCTTGTGTAAGATGATGGTTTAAAGTTACTTTAAGTGGTTTAAACATTCATTACTGCTACTATCACTACTTCAGTTTTAGAGGACAACCAACAGTTCTCAAAATTTGATGCTGGTTATGGTGCTTGTTGCCCATTCCACGACCCTATTTACTCAACAGGAATCTTTTTTCTCTATTTTTCTATTTCCCTTTTCTTGTCTTTTCCAGTCATTTGAAATTCAAGTCATGCTTTTGAACACAATGAGTGGAGGAGTTGTATTATGGTGTGATGGGGTAAAATTGAATTTGAGGACGCTGCTGTTTCTTCTTCGTCTTCTTGTATTACTTGTGATAAAGAGGGATCTCTTGAAATTGAAGAAAATCTTGAAGGTTATTATTGGTCTACCATATATACATAGATATGTAGACTTAAAGAATAGGTAGGTAACTTATAAGAGTACACCACATAACCACCACCAGAGTCACTGTGGATCCCTTCAAGTTTTGAGTACCAATAAAGGGTCTCTCTTTTAAAGATAAATGATTTTTACACAGCAAGGTCCCTTTTTTCGTTTACAAGCATTTTCCTGCTGCTTTGTTAAGAGAAAAAATATTATTTTTTATGAGCAGAGGAAAACATTATTTACGTATTAAAGTGGGGCATCTGCTCAGCGAATGGTGTATCAAACATAGTTTCAACTAAACAAAGATGATGAAATATGACCAAAGTCCTCTGTATAAAAAAAACTTGAGAAACTTTTAAAAATTATGAAGGCTTATTTTCCAGGATAAAAACCCTTAACAGTAATAATTTTCTATGATTGTTAAAAACTGACATAAATTTTTGTTTGTTTACAGGTGGATCATCCTTTGTTTATCTTGGCTTCTTTCCTTAAATCGTAATATGGCATCATCCCTGCAGCAAAAAGAATGGTCCTTGTTTCATCTCGCGAGCTGGGGCATAGCGTCAATCCTCACTTCAACAGCACTAGTGCATAAGAAAGTCGATGCGGATGAATTGACGGGAATTTGTGGTGTTGGTTTTCAGGTTTGTGGAAAATTATTATTGTGATTTCTTTCACATCATTTATTAGTAATAAAAGGGCAGTATAGATGGAATATTTAAGTTAATGGGCTTATAACTTATAAGTTATAAGGATTTTAAAACACGAGATTTTATAGACAGTAGCACTTAAAGCAAGATAGACTCCTTTCTTCATTAAATGATTAAAGTAATCTTCTGCTCTCCAAATTCGAACAGCTCATTAGATTAATTTTTATTAACTACTTGTCACATTTTTCATTCAATATTCATTGTTGTAAATTATTATAATGAACAACACAAGGGTTTTCAAAATTGTGTTAAAAAGTATTTCAGATGCCTTTAAGTAAGCAATGAAAATATCTTATATAGCATTGTTATATACTTATGCTTGCCCGTCAGAATGAGTCAGCGATGAAAATCATCACTTGTTTAACTAGCCACTGTTTCTGTCGAGGTATGACGCGTCATTATTTATTTAATCTTTCACAACGGTCACCCAGATAATTAGTTATGAATGATTATTTCTCGTTATACTTGTCAGCGGCTGCTTGCCATCAATTAAATTAATGAGTAAATAAGCAAGCCTACATGGAAAGGAGCGATTATGAACAATAAACTTTAATAAAATAAGATTGTGTGAGCCAGCTCAAGTGGACAACAAGTGGCCACAGTAATGTCTGTCCTGTCTTCCAAGTAGAGTAGGATAATTGATTTTTTTTTGCAGAAGCATATACCCCTCCCGATGTCAATGTAGTTTTAAAAAGTCCGGATGTGATTTACTGTAAATGACCTTAGAAGGGTTTCGACTATTTTAACTGAGCAATGGACCAAGACCAAATGCGTCTCTTACTCAGCTTTAGCTAAAAAAAATTTCATATTTACATACTAATGCATAATGTTTGATAAATGAAAATGAATATATGCATGGAAAATTGTATTTTGTGGTTGTTATTTTACGATATGAATAAATTTAAAGATGATTTCAATCTGTGCAAGCCGC
>JAQFYG010002539.1:0-14499 GCA_034694325.1 Entomobrya corticalis
TAAGTATTATTTGCTTTGATAATATGCATTTAAATTTTGAAATGCAGGCAAACTGTCATGCAGGCAGAATGTCGTGCAGTCAAAAAGTTTGCAAGCAATATGTCTTGCAGGCAAATGGTCATGCAAGCAAAGTTGTCTGCAGGCAATGTGATTTGCAGGCAAAATGTCCAGTGCAGGCAAAGTGGTTTGCAAGCTAAGGGCCGGCAGCGGTATCATTCTAAATGTAATGTAATATATTGAAAAAGTAGGTTTTAATTCAATAAAAAGATAATATCACGTAACGTATTTGCTATTCTTGTATGTCTATACGGTTTAACTAATTATAATAGCTTGCAAATGCAGATGCAAATTCGCCATTCAGTCTGTTTGATTGTTAATTTTAGTCGATCGTCTGACAAAACTTGCTACTTGCTTTTATAGGTATTGCTCCTGAATTTATACAGGATTTCTGAAAATAAGATAGCCGAAAGGTGACATTTATATTGTAACAATATCATTTTTACCCCGATTTCCAATGAGTTTTTCACACTGTCTTAGAATTCATGGACAAACCTAAATAAAGTCATAACTTTAAGTGTGCAGCAATATCGCTTACTACTGTTTCTTTAAAAAAATGCTACATGATAATACATTTTAGGTAGAATAATAATCACTTTCATTTAAATTTTATCTTCATCCATACAATCAGCTATGCACTTATGTATTTAATTCTCTCCCTCTTACTACTTTTACAATAATATATCACACCTTTTGACACCCGAATCTCCGCCTCCTACAGCTTCACAAAAAAGTCATTCAGTTTCAGTCTGCACATTCTATTCATCCTATATTATATTTTACGTTTCAAGTGCTCAGCTCTGAACTTGTTTGTAGCTATTTACACATCTCCATTTCACCCATCAAATTTATTGTATTGAAACATCAACGAGCAAACAGTTAAAACAGCAAATTGAGTGGCCTTTTTTACACAGACCTTACATGCAGAATATGGAACATTACATATCAAGTAATAGTTTTTAGGAAGGAAGGTAATGGTTTTTGTAAAAAAAAAGTCAAAATATGTTCAATACAACATATTTTTCAAGTTAAATAGTATTAATTACATGTATTTAAAAATAAACAGAATAGTTTCTAAAAAACCAAAATTCCAAAAAAGGGAATTTGTACGATAATATAATATGCAAAATAAGGATCAAAAGGGACTTTAAGGGAGAATCATTATAGCTTTGTTATAACACGATATTTTGTGCAGTCCCGGGTCCCAACTGGCTTTTCATAAAAATTTATGTTAGTGCACCTTTTTTCCAACGTATCTCCTTGTTATTATCATTGGTTCACTTTTTTCATTCATTTTTTCAAGTGTTGTTACATTTCATTTTTGTAACTATCACTGCACACATAATACATTGCACCTATTATTATTACATACTTACTACTACAAACTATACCAACGACATGAACAAAAAATGTACAAAGAGCGAACAAAATACAACATGATTTGTCCTTCTATTATTCAGTCATTCACGAAGTACCTTTTCATTTAAATAGAATGGCTTGTGTTGTGTAAGTGAACATTTTTTTATTCAACAAAATCGAAACTGCACATATTGTCATTCGTGTTATTATTATAAGTACGCGTATTTGCATCATCATCATCATTTGTTGGCTTTAGTAAAGGTTCTCATTATTTGGTATTGAGTAATAGTGACGAAGGAGCTGAATAATGATTTTTTTCAGGGAATTGAGACACAATAACTATTCTGCTGTTGTTAAGTATCATGTATTCATTTGAAAACGATATTGCCTATATTTCAGCTATCAACTAAATATCAACTTATTCATTTTACCTATGAAGAATGAGGATGGCTGAAAAACGATTGTAAATTAAAAAACGTGCACATAAAAAATTATTTGCCACTTGAAATTTTCAACGCCTCCTGTCTAGCTAACTAATATTTATGATGACATGATACAGAATATGAAAATAGTTTTTTCTATTTTAGAAGTACTGCTTAATTCTGATATGATATAAATGTATTTGTATTAAATGGATATGTACAGGGGTTTCAATGAATAATGAATATTATTCACGCTTATACGCTTTTACAAAAAAGAATACGAGTGTATCAAATAAACGCATATAGAAAAATAAAAAGCATGTATTGTTGTGTCTATTTATTAATCATTATTAGTGAAAAACATAAATATGTGTGTTTTTATTGGTGATTCCTAGAACTGATTTAAGTAAGCAAAATATGCATGGCCCATGACGACATAAATCCGAGCTGATTAAACCAAGCTGGGATGTTCATTTCATCTATAATAAACGGCGGAACTATTAAACATGACCTCAGTTAACGGCCAGGGGCAAAATAGAACGGAAATGTAGGTGGTGAAAGTAACTTTAATCAACAATTTATTTAATTGTGCGCCAAATTTCTATTCAATTTACCCAAAAAACGTAAATGATTATATACAAAAATGGATTGAAAAGGTGTTTGGAAGAATGAAACGGAATTCCGGAGGATTCCGTGTGTTGTGCCTTGTGCCAAAGCTACACATTTCTCTTCCCTGAAAAAACAATTATGTGACATTCCCACATTTTGCTACTGGAATAAATATATCTAAAGTACAGTGAAGCAAGAAGAAAGTCAACAATGAGTACATAAAAAAGAATGATGATGTAATAGCAAAACCGTGAAAGAACTAAAGAACCATGACTCTGTAACCTTCCAGTATAAAGAACAGGAAAAATCTAAACTTCCGTGGAAAACCATAGAAAAAAACTTTTAATGTGTTTTTTTCCTTTTTCTGATCTGATCCGCATAACAGAAAGTCATAATGTAACGTTACACGCTCGATAGATACAATATATATCAGTACATCTAGCAAAAAAAGAACTTTATGAAATGGAGATGCACATCATCATTGGCAAATATTTCAAGAGGAAGTATCAGTTCATTATTACACGCTTTAAGTTAAAAATATCATTGTCATCCTACTCATCATTCACAGTAACCCCACCAAGGAATGCTTTTCACACAAACGAAACAATCATAATGACAAAGAAGAAAGTCAGAGCATATCCCTCACAGACAGACAAGATAAAACGAAATAAAAAGAATATATTGTTAATGTGGAGGGGGTGCAAGCAGAAAAGACCGAGATTTTGTTGTGTGTCCTCTATTCGGTCACGGTCAACCAACTTGAAATAGGCTTAATAAAGCACTCCGTGTGACAGTATCGCATACCATATTTTCATTTTAATCGCTTTTATATCGTCTCATCCTATTCATGAATTGGATGATTGTCAACGCACACTATAATATTATCTGTGCTTTTTTTTGGAAACGGAAGAAAAGGAGATACGCTCTTTTACTTGCCCATTCACTAGGCGACAACTTTCATATAACGTAATATTATTACCGGATGTTATTAAAAGTTTTTCTTCGCCTCTTCTCTTATTACTATTTATATTATAAAAAATATCAATTCGCCTGCCTTTGATGAGATTGCCTTTTTCCATTTTTAGGATATCCCCGATTATACAGAGAAAATCATCAAGACTTCCGTAAAAAAAGATTTTCATTGAAGATGTCACGTGATGATCATATTGCCGTCATAACAGAGTGAAAATTTTGAACATATTTATTATATTCCATGTACCCAACTACTAAAATCCAATGTAAGTAGAAAAAGGTTTTGAATAAAAAGTTCATCAGCACAGCGACAACAAAGTTTTTGCTGCAAGCGATCTGTGCGTGTGTCGTGTGCCTAACCGATTTTCGGTTTTTCCGGTTTCCCGTCACATCTCATCAGCTACACCGGATACATTAAAATGCATTTCGATAAAAAAAAGAGGAGGAGAGGATCACAACCTCTTTGTATCTTTTCGTCTGAATGATGTGATGTATGAGTGAGTACTTTTAATGTAATGTTATTCAGATTAGCATGCATTATAATTATGTTTTGTGAGTTTTATTCTTATTGATTGCAAGTGAAGATTATTTCATGGGCAACGACGGTCGGCTGATGAAATTGGAAATGGTATTAAAAGGACAATGCTATTTCTGCGGAAAAATATCATTTCCTTGAATTGTATTGTAACTAGATATAGTAAATTGTTTTGCTTGCATTACATTACGATTTATATTTGAGAAAAAATGAAACTATATTTGTATGAAAACCGTTCATCATGAATCATCATCGCATGTAATTTATGGTTGAGTTTATTGTCTTACCTTTGTGAGGCATCGGCTCAGAGTTGGAGCTGACATGGTGAGAGTTTGTGCCCGGCCAAGAGGCAACGGGCGAAATCTGAGATGCTGGCAGTATGATTTTGCACCGAAAAAACTTTACTTTCACTTGTAAACTTTTTATCCTATTTTTTTTCTTTGAGGATGCCTTGACCTTGGATTTACTTTACATCATATAGATATGCTTGCCCTGTTTCAAGATACAAATGTAAAGTGGAATGTAAAGTAAAAGTTTATGAAAAAGTAATGGAAGATTGGAAAGAAACTACAGCACGCACAGTTCAACTTTTTTTTTACAAAATAACGAATGACTATTCAAATGAATGAGATTTGTATTGATCAGAAAGATGTTAAATTTAACTTTTCACAGAAATATAACTATAGAAACATTATTAAAATTTAACATTGCTATTTTCAAAAGAAATGTGAAGGAATTCAAGTCAAGTTCAATTATATCTTTGTCTTTGTATTATGTAATGAAATGAGTAGTCCAAATTCGGAGAATTTGAAAACTTAATAAAACCACACTTTAAGCACTTTTATAAGTAATTATTGCATGTAGCATGCATATTTAATAATTTGTTTTTAACCATTACACATTTTCCCCTCTTAAAGTTTTTTTTACATATTCTTTGTTTTCCCATTTACAAATAGTTAATTAGAAAGTCACAATAGTCATGAGTTCACTCACGAGGTTTCTCCATAAAGAAAAACCCCATTTTTAAAGATGCACACCGGCTTCATAAGAAATACAAAAAAAACCTTGGTTTTTACTCTGACTTTTGTTGTCTGTCAATCTGCTAGCTGTTGTGTTTTTAGACAAAGAGCTGCTACCACTCTTTCAACAGCATTCTTTCTCTTTTTAGAATCATGCTGTTTGATGAACAAGGTGAGTGAATGTAAGAGATACGGTGAGATAGACAGCCAGAGAGAGAGAGAGAGAGAGGTCCTTTGATGATGCTTGCTCCGCTCTAGTGAGACTGAAGGGCTTGCACTGGAAGACGAACCATTTCCTACAACAACAACACTAGTGACTAGTGTCATTATCATCTTCTCCACTTCTACACAACCGCAACATCACTTTTTGTTTGGGGAAATGTGAGCAACTGGCAAAAGAAGTAGTAGTAAAAGAACGTGGTCGCTTCTGCCTGGTTTTTTCGTATTTGGAAAGGATTTGGAATGAAATGGATGGTGAGATATGAAAAAAAGAGAGATGCGATGAGGATGGGAATGAGAGAGAGGAAGGAAAAATGATTTTTACTTTGAGAGGCAGAGAGAAGCACATCTCTGGAATATCCCGACAGTACAGATTTGCAGAGAGACACAGACAGACACACAGGTTTTTACTTTAACTTTAACAAGCATATTCAGAGAGAAAAAACCTTAAAGTAGATATCGCAGTAGAAGCTGGCAGTGCTACCTATTATTACTGTTATCAGTAAAAGCAAGGAAAAAAAGGCAATACCAAAGTACCCGTTGGTTTCCTCCTCTCTAGTTCTAGTTGTTGTGCATATTACGTTAGGACTTTACATGATCTTGTTAAAGATGAACAAAAAAATGCATATAGGAAAAAATGAACAAGGTGTAGTAGCAGTAGTAGTAGTAGCATTTATGCATTAAGAGAAAATAGATGCAAAGAGGCAGAGAGAATAAGGCAACAACAAGATTTTGGTGTAATGTTAAATAATAATCGGGAGGATAAGTACACACTAAACAAGTAAAGTAAGTAATGCATACACACATCACGTCACACGGTTATATACGAAACGACATGATCATCTTCATGGAAATATTGTATAATAATAATAATGATAATATTGGATTGGACAATGTTTTTGTTTGTAAAGTAAGTAGAGAGATGAAGAAGGAGAAGAGGATGCATGGATGGTTGCTTGGAAAAGTGAGTGTGTTTGTTGTACGCGACGGTTATATATGTTATGTATGTGGAGAGTAAAGTAACGCATTATGCATAAGAGCCGCCTTCTTCCACGGCCCATTCCTGCCCCAATCCCGTTATATCTGTCAAAGTGTTGCCCAATCCTAGAGGGTTGAGGTGTTATTGCGCCGGCCTCACTTACACATAAACAGCAAAGGAAAAAAAGGCTCCCTATCTTTTGGTTTTGTATTTTAGAAAATAATATACATGAAGAGATGTGTGTGGTTCTTTTCTTGCTGCATTGCATTGGTTTATGTTGGGAGAAATGCACAAGCATAAAAAAAATCTTGTGTGTTATACCTTGTTTCCTTTTTAGAAGAATGTTTTTTCTCTTTGGGAGTTTTTTTCGGGATGTTGTCGTGTTGCCCATGGAATAATGGAACAAGAGATTCAACGATGCAGTGGATCTCTCTGTCTTTTTTCTCTAGTTTCTCTCGGTTTGTTTGGGGATTCTATCTCTTTATCTGGTTATATGGGTTTTTATGCATGATGATGGAGAAAATCGTTTAATATTTGAATTCGTAGTAGCTTTTCATCTTTGTATGATTATTTTGTATAAAAGATTATTCATATGTGAGAGTAAAAGTATGGTTTTATTCTGAGTATTTACATATATGTAGTTTGAATTTTGAATATATTATTATTATTATAAGGGTAGAAAAAAATCTTTTGATTACTTTCAAAACTGATGTTAAGGCAAATTTTTGGTTTGCAGTTTAATATTTTCAGTTTACTTTTACAAGAGAAAGGAAATAAAACAAAAATAGCAAGATTTTGTTCTATTTTGAGAAGCGTGTGTAGGAAAAACTGCGAATTTGTAAATAACACACGAAAGAACAGAAAACAGAGTGGGAGCTCCTCATTTTCTCTTGAGACGTAAACGAAATGATTCTAAATCGAGTCGAAAGTATATTTTTATACATGTATGTCTTAATGGTTAGATTATTATAATGATGACGTGTTCACGGTTGATGATGTGATTTCCAATTTTTTTTGAATGGCGACCTTGAATAAAGAAAATTAATGTTATATTGTTGTTTCCTATCAAATGTGGGAGTTTTGTGGTTTAAGCAACAAAGAACTAAAAATAACCTTTAGACGTAAAAGGCTCATTGTCTTTGAGATGTCTCACTTCGCCCCAAAGAACTAACCTGATGTGTTGGAATTGGAATGCTTTCTGTTTCATTTCAATGGAACCATCTCTGCTGAACCTGAGCTGATGCTCATACAATATGCTCATACTATATATTTGTAGATAGGTAACTGTGCCTGACCAGGATAAAAATTTATACGAGATGAAGATGAAACCAACTTACATTTGAATAATACGCTATCATTTTGTTAAAGCTTTTTAAACACGAAGCACACGTACTTTATTTGCATTTTCCATGGCATATTGAGCTCTAAACCAAATCATTATAAACACTTGATTACGTTTACATTCCTTCCTTTTGTGATATTTTACAAAAACTGACATCTCCCATCCCTATTCTTTCCTAACCAGGTATTTTATCTAAAGAAGAGGAGGTATGCTCACTGGTCACACTTAATTGAGAAAGACAGCCCTTTCCTTTCATACTTTTAAGGGTTCATGCAAAAAAATGTGTAAATGGTAAATGGTTTTGTCACTCATTCCACAAATTAAGGATATGGTGATATGAATCTTTTCAAGTGTTGTCAGATTTTCATGAATGATCATTGATCGGTCATATTATTCCTGGGTTACAACCCAATCTAGAAAACTTTCATATTAATTTCGCTCAATTGATTACCTACTCACACAATTAAAATAATTGGATCAGTACAATATCTTTATTATTCCACATTGATTATTACCTATTATTATTATCCTCGGATAATTGCTTGATATATTTAGCCAACAAAAGCACAGGTATTTATTAGAAAATATGATCATCTCTTAAGTGTCCATCCAAGACTGATTTAAAAATATACCTGTGTTTGTTATGCCATATCATTCACTGAAATGATGTGAATCTTTATATTGTGCATGCAAACAAAATTGAAGTTTGTTCTTCTTTTTTCCCTTATCATCAGCAGGATTATATCATCATTATTATTACATTACTATTATTATTATATTTCAATAAATTAAAAACGGCTAAATAATTTTCAATGTGGGCAACAACGGGAGAAAGAAAGCAAATCTGCGAAGCGTGAGTTGGACCAGACCAAACCAGACCATTACAAACTGACATAATAATTTGGACGAGAAGTACACCGGGATACCAAGTAATTGAAAAAAGATTATTGAGGCAGAATAATCGCATCATCACCACCACTGCAGTTTTAGTATTAAGCAAGACCAGCCGTTATTGTTCCGTTTTTCATGTTCTATGAATGCATATACGTAAAAAATATGAAACTGATTGTCAACACAAATTTTATATTCATATTTTATACCAACTCATATTGGCCCCTTTCTTTTACTAGAACTTATTTTATTCTTATTATTAAACTAAACTCACTTTTTTACTTTGGTTACTCAATACCTTTTTTATCATCATTACTTGTTCATCCTCCTGTTATTTTCCCTACTCTTCTGTTTTATGCATGTGGGTACACTTTCGCGATAATGATTGAAACCACTTTATGGAACTGGGAGCCAGATTGGATAAGGATGATGGAACAACTATTTTTGGATATTTGCAAAGGTAGTTTTTAAAAATATTATTATTTTTACTTTGTACTATCGATGTACGTCTGCTATTATTTTGAAAAATAGGAAGGAAAAACTTTGGAAAAGTGTTTTCCAGTTTTCTATCCATCCCTTTCCTCTGACTCAATTTGATTGGAAAAGACCAAGTGCTGCCACTGAAGTCGATGGTTATAAAAACCTGTACAAGTTTGAGTATCAGAAGCAGCAACAAACTTTTTTTATGCAACAGAGATACTACCTTTCTTTTTTATTATTTCTTTCATGGTGTTATTATTGGTAGTCATGCATGCATACATAACATGTCTTTTTTGGATAAAAATGTTCCCATTCAAAAAAGGGAGTTAAGCTAAAGCTAAACAATTTTCATTTTTTTAAAAATCCAAGCAACCAAGAAAACGGAGGAAGAAGACTGATGCTAGTATAGAGTTTTGGGATATAAAAGAGTGAAACAGGGAGAGAGGGAGAAAAAAAACAGAAAGAAAAAAGTTTTTGTTGGAATGAAATGGAATCATTAAATTTTTCCACCTCGTGGTTATGTTTGAAGGCTCTCCTGATGGGTGTCATAAGGTGCGCTCGATTGTGTTGAGTGGTCATGTAGAGCAACTCTTCATGTACAATCATCCGTGAAAATGCATGCTGTTCAAGTGTTCTTCCTCTGCTAACTCTCTCTCTTTCCTTAAAATATAATACAATAATAATAATATGAAATATATGCATAAATAGGAAAGAGTGTAAGGTGAAATTGGATAAATATAACGATATAGCTTGGTGGTAGGTAGGTATTTCGTGAAAATATAATAAAGGCTGGGCAATGGGGAAATGCGACATATCGTAGAAAAAATCGGATTTTCGTCCTTGCTTGTTCAATAAATATTATGATCACCGCCGATTATTATGTACAATGCGTAAATATATTGAAAACGGATGTCCAGAAAACCAAAAATGCTTCCGTGCAACAACGATCTAGAAAAAAGAAGAAGTTTACAACAGGAACAGAGGAAAAAACCTTTTATTTCATCATCAAGCCTTCAGACTAGGAGGAGAAGGAAGGAGGACGGAGGATGTATGGTTATGCTGGTTGGTGGTGGTGGTGGTAACGGTAACAGTAGTTTGTGTGTGCACAAAATTCCAATTTTGCTTGTTTTAAATAGATCCACTCATGCCTTAAGAATCTTCTTGAAAAAATATAATAATGCTAAATATTGGTTCATGCTGCTTCTCCGCAAGCCAGCAAGCTGACGTCCACAATATCCATCACCATTTTTACTAGTGTACAACGTGTACACACGCTTCTCTTCGCGGTTCGTTGATCTTATTCAGAAAAATCAGAAATCGGCCTGTAAAAATATGTTGTTCTTGTTCAAGTCCTTATTTTTTTTTGTAAGTAGATCATCTAAATAGTTCAACGAGCTTGCATGATGTTTCCTTGTCCCTGAATAGATTTTGAGCTGATTATTTTATTTTATATATGGCTAAAAATACAAACACGACGAGTGGTGTCGTCGTCATGAAATATGCGGTTCAGATTTTTTTGGGAGATGCACGTTTTAAAAATTTCCAAAATATTTAAAGATTCAATTGAAAAGTAATGTGTGTGAAGTGTAATTCCGAATACCTTTCGATGAATTACAAATAGAAAAAGGAAATTGGTTAATGCAATAATTGCGAGTAAATCCTATCAATGCTTCTAAAAATGCACAGCTCAGTTTAATCTTTCTATGAAATTTCATTTAAAAATAATGTTCATCTTTATTATATTCATTTTAAAGTATTGTCCAGCTAGTAGCTATAGTTCAGCATGAGGTAGGAAAATTGTGGACGTCTGATCGAACAAATTCTGCATAAACCAGGTTGGCTCTTTTTCTCACAATTCGTTTCAATTTAAAACTTTGCATTCGGATTTTGATTGAATTGAAATGTAAAAGGACAGAGCAACCTGCTGTTACATAAGAAAGTTTTATATAGAACATTATCTAAAGTTCCAATAATAACTCTTTTGAACAAAAGCATACAAATAATTTGGTTAAATTTTCTCACATTCTTGAATTGAACCTGTGCGTGTAAGTACCCCCAGAGAAAATTGTACATGTGGTGACGGCGAGGTGAATGATCGCATATTCAGTCCAAATAAAAAAAACCCGCAGTACAAACAACACCTTTTAACCTTAAAAGATTTTATTCAAAAACTATATATCTCTATACATACCTGTATGCGTTTTAGCCGAAGGGAACTAAGTGATTTCTCTATAGTTATTCGATTTAACAATGATGTAATCCTACAAAATAATTTTTTTAGAATCTCTGCGGGAGAATATTTTCCCAAGTATTTTAGTACAGAAGCGGTAGCTCTACTACCTTGCTTCGGAGAAAATGTTCTTTCTTGATGATTTTGACATGACATTGTCGTCGTACTATGAACATGCAAAAAAATATAACCTGACGTTTGAATGTTTGAGTGTAAAACTATGCCCAAAAGAGGACGGCAAGACGTGGTGGTTTAAGCTTTTTTTTCTTCTAAACATAAAGAAGTAGAGAGAAAACAAAGGAATCTTCTGTGCGCTGCTGTTGTCGGTGAACAAAAGGGGATCAGCATCAGGCTAAAACCAGGTCGGCCACAGCTAAGGAAACCGACGCTACAATTATGCGTTTGTTGAGAGATTTGAGAAGAATGGAAGAGGAGCTGGAAGGAGTCGTGTTGTGGACTGCCCCATTGTGTGCCACCTATTGTAAGTCTTGTTATATGTTGCTCCGCTCAGGTATTCCATCTGAAAGAGCTTTTATGTCATTGTTCTTGTCAATTGTCGTCGTATTATTATTATATAAGTTGCTGGCTTCTAGAATGCTGTGTAAGTATTCATGTTGTACAAGAGTATTATTGCAATCATATTATTATTATATTTTTCACTTCTTTCAATCTCCGTCGGTCCGTTCGACAAAAAAAAAGTTTCTCATTGAGAGAAGGGACCCTTTTTTGTAAGCAAAAGTACGAAGGAACAGGGAAAATACCATATTACTGTAGATTTTTGGAAGATATGCATGCATACAGAATAGCAAGCAGTATATGACATGATTATGATGATAATATGTGTTGAAAGAATCAGACCTCGTCGAAAAATTGCACATAAAAGTCAAACTCTGGAGCAAAGTGAAATGAAAACCCGTCGTCAGTACCCCGATTCTTGATTTATACAATCGATATAACAAGGGAAATAATATGTAATAATGACGATGATGATGCATGCAAAGTGCGACACGGTCGGCAACAAGTTCACATTAGTAAAATGCATTGTACAATTGTGTGGAGAACAATGTACCCTTCTATTTTCTTGTACATTGATATAGTTGTTATGATGGGAAGATTGGTTCTGCCTCTATTGCCGCAGTAGTAGTGGTGGTGCAGAGTGCAGGAGAAAGAAGTGCTCGGCTTTTTTTAACCCTCTGTCATTCATTTATGAATGTATTTATGTTTAACTTGCATAAAGGGTCGACGACAACGATGTCGGGTTGAGATGAAGAAAAAAGGAGATGAAGAAGAAAAGCATTAAAGGGAAAAAATGAATGAATGAGTTAGTGACTGAATGAATGAATGAAAAAGGATGAATGAGAATGACTGAATGATTGAAAGGAGCCAACAAAAAAAATAGAAGACGACAAGGGAGAGAAAGAAAGAAAGGGAAAAAAGTGTCCGCACACAAAGTGATTGAATAAAAGGGGAAAACTCTCCTACGGTGAGTTGTTCAACTCCTCCTGAGAGTCGAATCTACTGAAAGACACAATGGGAAATTCACCTGACTATAAAGTAGAGTAGAAAGATATATATATGATTATTATTTATTACTACGTATCTTTGTTGTATGAATTTAAATTTAAATGTGTGTATGAGAATAAGGAAAGATAGAAAAATTAAATCTTTTCTCATCTTCTCCGTCCATCAAAAAAAGTTGTGTCCTGTTGACATTTGGGCCCACCTTTTCCAACCTATTTCCACCCAGACGGCAGGAGACTCCCTGGGAGTCTTAAGTTGATCTAGCAGCCCAGGAGCGATCTCTTTCCATTCGGTGGACAAACTACTTGAAAAAGAGAACTCAATTTTGAGAACAAGAAGGATCGTGTGACTGACTGACTCATTGAATCTGGAAATGCAATTCTAAATGTGAGAGACGAGAGACAAGAGAGGAGAAGAAACAAAGTGTTTTTTCTCTTTGTTCATTCACACACACAGGCACAAGCACAAAAATAATATGATGAAAACGAGTTGCGTATGTACTACACACAGGTATTTTCATTGTTATGAATTATAACAATGATAAGCGGCGTGTCTATCGGGTAAAGTGTGAAAATGAAGATAAAAGGAAGGAGAGCTTGTCGATTTCATATAAGTATTTGTTGGGTTCAACTTGTTATACTCATTATTATTGTTCATCTAAATGTTATCGCAAGAGTATAGGCATGCATGTTAACACTTGAAAAGTTGATTACAATGTCATTCATTATCCTTAGTAGTTGCCATTGTTGTTAAAACTATTCATGAATAGATTAATTGATTACGGTTAAAACATGATTCTTGAACCGCATATTATTGCAGGTTTTGTTAGCGTTATTTGGTTTTCTTCAAGTGTTTGTTTTCTTAATGGTTATTGAATGGAGTTGACTACTTGACACCGACTTGGTGATTATTTTCATCTTTTGACGGGACAAATGCGCATAAAATTGTATGAATATTAAGCTGACGTGTTAATTAAGCGAGTTAAGCTGTGGATATGGGACATATTATTAATATTATACTTTTACAGTATTCGGGCTTTTACAAGTTAAGTTTTATTTTATAAGTTTAACTTTAAGTAGTACAATAAAACCAGCGTTAAAAAGGTTAAAAAGTCATTCATTATTTTGAAATAAATCTGATAGTACGGTATAAATCTATAGATAATGATATAGGAAGAAATTTGTCATGCACCAGAAACCTTTCATAGAAGATTAATAGAGAATAAATGCAGGTTGATGAATTTGAAGTAATACTATTCGAATTCAATTTGTAACGATTTATTATTATGAGAAACATATACAACAAACTATAGAAACGTTTCAATAATATTAATTATTATTGTTTCAAGAGCTAATAGGGGCATCTCTGAATGAAAGTTTTCATATCATTGAAAATTTAGTAACAAGTTGAGCAAAACGAATTCAATAGAACCAAACGTTTTTAAATTCTTCGAAATGTTTAAATTTAAATTATTCGAGTTATTTATTTTTCTATACCCTTAACTTCTAAGTGCAATTAAAACTAAGAGAAACGTTTTTGGCAATTGTTTCTTTGCATTGACTTTTCATCTTCTAAGAGTAAGAGTAATAATGTTCACAACTTTGACATTGGTCAGATATGATTGGCAATGGACAACATTCATGAACTTCCGTTTTGAATAAAATGAGCAAAGACGTTTAAGTTAAATAAGTAATTGTAAAATGCTAAAAATACTGGGAAGATATGAACACACATATAGTAATAAAAAGTGTAGTAAACTGCTTAAGAATGAATGAAAGGATATTTTGTACTTGCTTTAAGCACATATTTAAAGAATATTGATGAATGAAAACTAAAACTATAGACATTTAAACTGTTTTATATG
>JAQFYG010002540.1:0-14497 GCA_034694325.1 Entomobrya corticalis
GCTGTTCATTTATGTAAACTACAGAATACTTACTACTTTTTATGGGGCTTTCTGAAGACTGACCCTCCTCTTTTTTTTAACATTTGCTATTATGGATCTTGATTTATATGTTTATCATGTATAAGTTTTAATGATCTGCCAATAAAGTCGAATAATAATAAGAATAATAATTACTGGAACTAGAACACATTTTGCAACGAATATAGAGATAGAATAAATATAATAACTACATGAGAGCAATTGAAAGTTAGACTTCTTAAGATTTTCTCCTCCATAATAAAATCTGAATTTGATAATACGGAAGACGGAAATGAATTCCTTCCAACTGGATGCGCACCCATACTTGTGTAACACAAAAATGTCGAGATACGTACATATATTATCTGTACCTAGTTATCGCCCAAGATGAGAAACTGAAGAAAAAAGGAACAAAAACGAATACGAAAAGATGATCAATTATTCATAGCATGTAGTTTTTAGCTTGTTATATACGATGACGTTCTTCTATAACGCAGCCAGTTTATCTTTACTTGTCTTGTGGGAATCGATTACAGAAGGAGCAAGCAGCCATTCCAATGTACCTGCTTGGAATTCCTAATTACAGTATGCTTTGGTACACACCGATATGTCCAAATGCTTGGAAATAAAATAACATAATATACTACGGCGATAATTACATCTTTTCTTATTTGAAAACGTACAAGTATTTTTATTTGGACAGCCTGCTATTAACTTGCACTAGCAGTGCAAGTATATACTTGAAAATTTATAAGTCTTAATCCTGTAAATGCTACTTTTTAGGGATTTCGTTATACAAAATGTACTTATTTTGGATTAAAAGAAACTTTCAAGACAGGAAAGGCCAGACAAGATGAAAGTAAAAAGAAAACGCAGCCACTAAACGAAGAAGATAAAAAATATATAAACGAAATTGTCTGCGTGACTGACTGCCAACTGCCAGTTTCCATCCCTGCTGTATTCTAAAATGTACAGTGTACAGATACTTGTATGATTGTATATTATTGCGTTCCACTTTTTCTCTCATTCCTTTCATTTTTATTTGTTGGTTCACTGCCTTCACTCTGCTACTTATTGGGCGACCACTAAGGTCCTGCTCCAGTTAAAATAAAAAACGAAAGTCTCACTTGTGTGAATAGCGTGTTAACTACAAAAAACTAGCCTTTTCTATTATATTAAAGTAGATTACATTAGAGGCAGCACGGTAGAGAGATGGATAAAACTTTTTTTTCGTTTGTTCTTCGTGAACTTGTGCGTTGTGCCAATAAACCTAATTCTTTCTTTCTCCGTTTTCTCCTCCACTGCTATATGGCCCATCACATCAACCAGGATGCCAAGTTTAACTGTCATATAAACACGGTTATGGTGTCCCAGATGAAAAGACAACCATCAACATCATCATCATAATTTCATCCACATATCCACTACTGCGCAAAAACACCAATTTTTATTTCCACTTACATTTTTCATTCATTCAATTCATCCATCCATGTCCACATACACTTTTTGGGTGTTCTTCTAAAAGTCTGTAATGTATTATGTAGGTAGAGAGGAAAAGCATCCTCTTTGAGCTCTATATTTTATTTTTATATTGCATGTTTTGTGAAACTGTCGACTCGTCAAGTGCAAGTCTCTTTTCAACCATTTATTTTTTACTCACTCAGCTCAGAACACAGCGTTTCATTTAATAATATACATATTATGTGCTCACATCTTTATCTTTTTCATAACGCTCCAAGTCATTTCAAAATTTTATGAGTATTTTATTTGAGTATTATGAGAAGTGAACCATTTCCTAAAGTAAATTGAGAGAAAATAATGGCCATCAAGTGAATATCTATGTAGTTGTTGTGCTTTCTAGTCATGCTTCTTTCTTACTCGACGTCCATTTATTTACCACCGCTTTCAATAATGCCAATACAAAAAGAATTTCTCACAAACAGCTATACACATTGCTTTTTCTATTCTCAATCAATAGAATCCCAATCCCAAGATCTATGTCTGCATTTGATGGAGCGATAGGTTTACTTTGAACACAGCAGAAAGAAGAATGCTGAAAAGGGTGCAGGGTGCAAAGTGGCAAGATATTTATTAAAAAATATAACCATTAAATCTCCTATTTTTTATTGGAGCATCCAATAATCAGAAATTGCACCTCGGATGGTATGTTGTGGTTGATACTACAAGGATGGAATACATATACCTACCTACATTCTAAAGTAAAGTAGAAAGATAAAGGGATGCGAAATGACTGATTCTATAAAGATATATGCATGACTAGTTATATAATATTTCAGCGGTTTATTGGTTTCTGCGGCACATTGATTTTCTCTCCCAAAGCCTTAAATCATTTGCAGGGAAAAAAGTCTGTAATAAAACAAGAGCGATGGAGAAGGGAAGAGGAATATTGATGGTAAAAGCGGGCCACTCGAGAGCTCACAACGCAGCCTGTGTCCCGATCTTTTTAATACAAAACTGAAACCAATGCAAAACCAGTGCAGGAAACCCTTTTACATTTTTGTCCCAAATGTTGATAGTCAAATATTATATTAGAATGCCTTTCCTTTCCAGTCCCTACTGTCCCTTTTGAATCTGACAACCAAAAAGGAATAGATAGAAAAAGATGAGTTATTGTGTGTAATTTAGTACACTCGTTTTGATGCAAGGAGTCGTTTCTCCTATATACAACGATTAATGCTGTCTCAGATTCTCCATCTCTATCTATGTACCTTTCGATTTTCCCAATTCTTTATTTTTTCTCAACAAAATTTACAATAAGAATATAGAAAGAAACTGCTCAAATATCACTACCTATTCTATTTTCTTTTCTCTTGTGAATACTATTTATCCAGCCAACATTCCCTATTGTTACCATCATTGTCTGGAGTCTTCAGACTGCTGAAATACTAAAGGGAAGTTGAATATTATGCAAAAGCCCCATCCTTTTATGCTTGATTGGCAAAGAAATCTAGCCCATTATTTTCTTGAAAAAAGTAGATGATGAGATGGAGACTAAAAGGAGTAAAGAGGAGAAAGCACAGCGAAAGCAAATAAGAATGAGAGTCCATCCTCTGCTTTCTGACACACACAGTGCAAATTTAATATCTTACTCTACGCCAATACTCCACTACTGCTCGAGAGCGCAAACAAGCCCTGGCCTTGCTTGACTTAGACATGAATATTATGGAGGAGTATTTTTTTTCTTTCTTGTTTGTTGACTTCGATAGCAATCTACAATATTTTTTTTCCTTGGTGGCAAATTTACCATTGATGTAACTGAAGCACTTGTACTGGCAAAGTTTTTTATTATTATCTTCAGTGACACCACTGCTGATTACCTATAACTACACTTTTGGTTTGTATATCTGTTGCGTAAAAAAGGTAGGCGGGTTATTGCTGCAGAAGAGGATTCATAGATTCACCAAAATAAAATGGAAATCTAGTGATCTAGTTTTCCTCTATCAGTATTAGCATCATCATCGCCGTCGTCTTTTATAACAGCAGCAAACAACATCCTGTTTTGTCCTCGGCTAAATAAAATTGATTCTAGTCGCGTTAGTGTTGTGTGCGAGGACCGAGAAGGGGATCAGTAAGCAATTTGGCTTTTTTTCTTTCGGCCTTGCTTGCGTTTGTTTGGATAACAGAGAGTCAGCTTTTTCTGCATGATCTTGCTCATCACCATAATATCCTCGTACGGACGTAGTTTGTGTAAGCAATGTAAACACGACACGACAAGCGTCAAGTGAGAAAAATATAGGACACTGGATAAAAAAGTTCATTTTGGCCTTTTATAAAAAAACGTATCAGGCAGATAGAATACTTGCAATGCAATTTTGGTTTTTCGTAATATGACAAATAAATCTCTTATGCATAAATAGCAAATACAGGCAAGACATGCGAGGAACCTGATTCTTTCCAGTTTTTCTTTCAGTTAGTCAATAGGCTTTTTATATCGATATGAGCGTACATACATTATACTACAAAACTACAAGTACATGAGTTGTTGTGATTGGGGTGAATACCAACTTTCTCCCCGTGTGTGCTTACTTTATTGGTTCACCACCAACATGTACAACCCGTGTCGTTCACAGTTAGTATTGACTAGGTTGTCTTTTGTTAGTAGCTTATTGAGTCTTATTTATTGGATTTCTCATTTCTTTTACGCTTGTCGTGTACTCAGGAAGTGAGAAAACATATATCATGGCTTTTAACTTTTCGCAGTTTACTTTAGGAATAGTTTTTCAATAGTATCTTGATGTATGTATGTGTGGGCGGCAATAGCACGGTAGTTTGAAAGTTATTCATTAGCCGTACGGCTTCGTATTTTTATTGAAAGGTCCAAAAATAGATATGTTTAAAACACAGGACTATAGTTTCATGTAATCTAATATTGTTTAAACCATTTATCGACAATATCACTGCTTTATATAGTAGCATAACTATTTGTATGCTTTATTTTTCTGTTGTTTATTATTTTATAGTACTTATACATCTGAAAAGTTCAACTACATTTCAGAAAGTTTTCCCTGATGGATCAGCCATAAATTGATTGAATAAATGCATGGCATGAATACAGAAAACATGGTATGAATACAAAACGCATGACATGGACGGATTTGAGAGTCGTGTAAATAGTATAAATGAAACGTGACAGGAAAATATTTAGAGCTAATAATGTCAAAGTGGAGGAGTTCCTTCATTAAATTATTAAATGGAGAAAGTAGAGAAAGTCTGCACTTATGTATTAAAAGACAAGCTATACACAGCCTTTCATTCGCAGATCAGGGGAAATCGGATCAATTTCATTTATTCATTCACTGAGACTAAGCCAGTCAGCAAGTTGATAGAGAGCCAGACGAGAGAGAGGAAGACGGTCACAATGAGAAAGTGACAGACGGGGAAAGTCGAGAAGCTGAATGCTAGAGACATGTATATATGCAGATGTAGTGAGTTATATAATATTTTAAGCTGGTAAGCTGTATTTAGGTAGAACAGAGTTTAAGTACTGAGGTAAACGTTAAGAGATATCGTCATTTTAAAAGAGTAAAATTAAAAGAAAGTAAGATAAAGAAAAGCCCCTGGGAGAAAGAAGGAGTAGAGTTAATTCCGCTTGACTTGTCTGTGAAAGTGAGTCACTGTCTTATGCTTCGTATAAAATCTTAAATTTACTCCTACTACTACTACCAAGAACTTATAGGCACTCTTCCTCCAGAATTTTCAGAATGACATGAAATTACTTGTAGGACAGGACATCAAAGTAAAATGTATTTTGTATTTTATATAGAATATAATGTGATACGAAAATCCTTTTCTCTTTTGATTTGGCTGCCAGCTTTTCATTGAAATAAAATGCATTTTAGAATTCATCGTGATACTTGAGTCAACGCTGCTTAAATTAAAGTCGCCAAGTCATCCAGGCAGATTCATTTGCTACTTGCATGAGCCAAAATTCTAAAAGCAAAGAACGCGGAAAGAATCGGAAGTATTATTTGGCACAGTTCAAGCTTACATAACTTTCACATTCTTCGTATATTAAGTTTCTTGTAATGTTTTGTATCTTTAGTATTTAATACTTCCGGTCACCGTATATTTTGTTTCAATTGTGCTTTCGTGCATGGCAATGTAACAATGTGAAAGAAATGCTAGAATCCGCCAATTCCCAAGCAATAATGTTTTTCATATAATCTGCATGTTAAAAAGAACATTTAGTCAGCTTCCTCATATGCGTCATCACGGACTTAAGTAAGGGGCTTGCAAAATAAACTATGTCTAGATTTTTTTAGCATTTTACCAAATCAGACGTGTCAGTGTTTGACATTGATTTCGTTGATACGCATTACACAAGTTTATCACAAAGTTCAACAAAGTTTTGCCAATTATGCAGTTATTTCAAATCAATTTACCCTTTTGTTTTATAGTTGTGCTACATGTGTATAACATTTTATTCAAGTCAAATACCTACAAAATGCATAATGGAATGTCTCATTTATGCCAGCTTAGTCTATTCAGGTATTCAAACTAATACATATAAAGTTAAACATTGAATTCCAAAAGGCTTAATTTGGCACCGTCGACGGTCCTCAATATTAAATTCCAACAAACTGACGGTGCAAAAAATGGGTTTAAATTATATGTAGAGCTTTTCGGTTTTATATATAAAAAAGTATATACATTTTGGTAAAATTAGAGTTTTTCTCTCTTGAGTCGATCATGAGTTTCGATTTTCTAAATTTTCTAGCAAATTAAGTGTTTTATTACTAAACCATTTACAATATGCTTAACGAGCAGACAGCCCCGTAGTTGTACCGTATGATGTCCTGTAGTTGAATACTTGAAACAAATAATTTATACTGATTATAATAGTGGTACGTAGCAATGCCATTAGGCTTCATCATTGTAACAGAGGTTGTCTGCCACTGGGGAGGATGTATTTCAATTACTCCTACTTAATGATATTGTGCAAGAAGCGGTGTCTTTATAAACCGTAATGAATAATGACCATTTTGCGTTTATAAGGTAGATTAAGTTACCGTAAGAGAGGGAGGGAGATAAATAGACTCTCTATCTCTCTTGTTGAGAATTTATTAAAAGGGCACCCGGAACTGTTATCTTTTGGCGTTGTCCTACACTTTTAGGTTATTCAACTTGATTCTAGTGTACTCTTCATGAAGAGTTTTGCTGGCAAGTAAGATTAATTATATTACACACAGCAACCGACCATCTCACATCCCATTCTCTAGTTTTAGTTGGACTGAAAGTGAAAGAAAGTAAACAAATGTGTAGAACGGTGAGACGACCCAGGAGAAAAGTCATCATCAAGAGAAGGGTTTTTGTATGTGAAACTTGAAACAAGATTTGGACTTGGACATGAACTTATATCAAACATGAGCTAAGCTAGAACCAACTTCATGCTATAAAATGCCTGAGTAGTATATGTACATTTTGTTTATAGTGCAATATGTCATTAGTTAACACTGCACACAATAGTAAACCTCTATTTAGAAGAGCAGCGTTAGCTTTTTCCCTTTTGCCGAATAAACAATAAAAGTATTTGTTTTGGAACTCACAGAGTGGAGATGAATCCCAATTAATCTGTGGGAAACTTGAACTTTAAAGTAAAAGGGATGAAGTTTTTTGTCATGAAAAATGAGCATATAACAAAATGAAGCAAAAATTAAGCATGATTTTTCCTGTCAGTTGCCGGAGTTGCCTCTCTGAAAATAATCTTTGCTTAAGAGTAGTGACGTCATACTATAAACAAAATTGCAAAGTTTAAACCTTTGGATTAATAGCCATAATAGAAATGCAAAGTTTCAAACAAACAACGAAAACAACTCATTATTTTTTGGTTTCCAAAAGTTTTAGTAACCAGACTTGTAGCTATTTTTGGGGTTCGTTCCGAATCTGTAAGATGAATTTGCTTTGTTTAGTTTTGGATTGTTTTATGATGTCATATTAATTAATTACATGGTCTTTACTCAATCCATTACCTTCATGTACACTTATCACTTGCATGGTTTCATTGAACAAAACATTTAATTAAAGTCTCCTCGTTAATTACAAAAGTCTTACTTTATTCGCCCCTATTGTGAACTTCAAAACTGCAAAACACTATCTATCTTCTTTTTTGAAGTGCTTTGGGCTGTTTGACTTGAGGCTCAGAGTACATGTTTGTTGTGTTACAAAGGTAACATATAGAGAGAGAGTATTCTATAGATAAAGTATCTTATAGATAGGTATATTAAAGAGATACATAGATGTTATACTTATTCAGATAGATTCTCATCGGACATTTTCAACTTCAAGAGATTTGCAGACTTCCCTTTTTGAATGGTGAAGGTTACCTGTGAAGAAACAAATTTCACTCGGTTATATATTAAAAGGTTTGGTATTTTTATTGCGTTATTCCTCTTTTCAAGTAAACCTGAACTATTTTATCTCTAACTTGCAATATAAAAATACAGACTGAAAGCTGGCCCAGTCAAAATCAAATTAAGAATATAGACATTGACAATAAACAAACTTCAAGTAAGCTAACAATAACTTTGCAGTGTCTCAAATGACCCCGTTTTTCATTCTACAAGCATGCCATTGGTCTTTAAAATAAGTGAGTAACTTGAAATAATATTGTTCTACGTTCACTGATATTGCAATATTTCATAGAACCTAATGCAAACTGCGACGTATGTTAACCAATGATTTTAAGCTACGCAAAACTTTTTGTCACTGTTTTATGACTTGTCTAGAAGTTTTAGGGCATCAAAATGAATTTGTGACACGAGGTCTAGAATAATATTGATTTTGTCCTTTTCATTTTCAGTGCTGCATTGATGACAACGAGGAGATGATGAAGATACTCTTGGACTATGGAGCAAATGTGAACGCAGAGGACAGTGAAAAATGGACACCACTCCACGCAGCTGCGACATGCGGCCATCTGCACCTTGTACAGTACCTGATTGCTAGGCGAGTCCATTTCTATTTTAATTTCTTTTATCGATTAACATGTTAAATAGTAAATAGATTATATAAATGCCTTCAGTGACTGCGTTTCTGGTTTACTTATACACACACAACAACTGTTCCTTAGAAAAATGAATGGCACGCTCGATAATGAATCCCACGAATTTCCTTCTGGCTAAACCCGGATTCTCCAGTTTTTGCTGGCAATTTTCTAGTTTTCCGTTGATTTAATTTCTCATGCATTTCACTTTACCCAACTAAAAAAATATATAGAAAAAAGAAGTTACATTGATCCAGGTTGAAGTCTTCTTTTTTAATTACTAAATGCTCCCATTAGCAGTCTCGTTCTATCTCTAATTAATTACGAAAGAAGGAAGTTGGTGCGTATTCAATTCCATTTGTCAACGTAGCCAGCGGCGTAATTGAGAACAAGGACGATTTTTTAATACAAAAGTAATTTGACACTTTTAGGCTTTCCTTTCCATCTGTTAGAAAAAGTGTCTTCTAGTTTAACAAGCCTCTTAACCATTTATCGTATAAAGACATAAATGCTCGAAACTCTTAAATAACTTTTTAAACTCATAAAATGCTTTGATAAATTTATCAAGAGGAGAAATTGAGCACAAGAAAAAAAGTTTTGAAATTGCTTTGACGGAAAATTCATGCTTGTATATTTCAAAGGTGTAAAACCAAAAGTTCCACTTTCTTTTATACAAATACATTCATTCCCATACATTCTTGTGGCTTTTGGGGAAACAACAAGGTGAGCTCTGGTGATAATAAATTCAAAGGCACACAGCTAGTCAAGTATTAATAGAGTTTTTCCCTTTTTCTGGCACGATATAAAAAACATGATACAAAAACTTGTGATAGGAGGTGAAGGTGAAAGGCTGGAGTTATTGAAGTTTCAGGTGGCGCGGCCGTGGCGTGTTTTTACGTTATGTGTGTGTGGAGCAAGGCATTCATAAGGGTTCATACATGTAGAAAATGCAGACCTATGAACCTACACAAGCATAAAAAGTTTTTAATTAAAACTTGTGGTTTCATTCCGATTTTCATGATGAAACCAAAACGAAAATCCACTTAACTTTATTTTTCCTTTCTTTTTTTCTATGTGGGTATCCTACAGGGGTGCAAATCTGCTGTCCGTGAATGCGGAAGGAAACATGCCATATGATATTTGCGATGACGGTAAGTAAAAAGATACAGAAAATAGACAGAAAAAGTCAGAGTGCTTGAACATATAAATTTAAAGAGAACGAATGAGGAGGAGGATTGTTCGGTCGGGTGCTCAGAGAAAACGGAAGCTAATTAAATCTTCAACTCCATTTGAGTTAGTTAGTTTGTTAGTTAGTCTATTTCTCTGATTTAGGGAAATTGCTGTACAGACTATAATATACAAATAATATTGTACAGACTGCTGTATATAAGCGGCTTCGAACCGCTTTCTAATTTCCATTTTTCCTACCAAGTGTGATGAAAGTAGTTTACTATGTAGCCACTAATTGCTTATTTCACTACATTTCCTAGTCAAACTACTTGTGTTTCGTAAACGAATTTATGGATAGTGCACATGTTTAAATGTAGTAATAATATTATACCTTTCTATACTGGATTTCTCTACTTGGTATCAATAATGTACATATATGTAAACCAAAAGGACTGGACTCTTATATCTTTGTAAGTAGGTATGTAGTTTGCAGAAAGATTGAATCCAAATCACTTGTCCAAGTTTGTCCTCGATTTATTTCATTACGACAGAAAATACCGTGAATGTATGTTAGTGTAGGATTGGAACGAAATAACCTTCCATTTGTGTCAGGAAAGAGATAGAAAACAAAATCCCGCTTTTACCGCACTTTCATTTGGTTGACTTTTCCATTTAAGTGAAAAAAGCAGCAGGATGCTCGCATCGTAGACAACAGCGTTGTTGAGATGTAGTTTTTTATACATTTGTGACAGAGGCTTTTTGAGAAGTACAAGGATAGATACTTAGAAAAGTAGGCATGACCAAAATGGTGGAAACTTCGAAAGAAGATGAAATAAATGTGTTTGCTGCTCATTTATGGTACATCTAGGAGGATGCTAACAGACTTCACTTAAAATGTCATTTATTGATAATTCGCAGAGACAACGCTGGACTACATCGAGTCAGAGATGGCAAAGCGCGGTGTAACACAGGAGCTGATAGAGGAGATTCGAGCCTTGCCAGAAACAAAGATGCTTCAAGAAATACAGCGTGTTCATGCTCAGGGAGGCGATCTCGAGTTACGTGATGTGGATGGTGCAACTCCGGTAAGATTTCAATGAACTCTATACAAATACTTAACATGAAGTATTAGATAATTAGATAATTTTTGTACCTTAAAAATAACTGATTTGTAATCAAATATAGAATCTGCTAAAAGTGTATTATGTTAAAAATTCATCAGTAGCGATTTTGTTCAATACTTTATTAAAACTTTACATCTGCTTTCACCAAAATGTAAAAGTAAAATGAAAACAGTTTGCAGAATTAGTAATTACTGTGAGTCAAGTCGCAATAAATAGTACCGTTCCTTATGCTGTTTATGATATTTGTAGTACGTTTATTCTGCTGAAAATGAATGTTTAGCAGAGTATGTATGTATAAATAGCAGTTAACTAAAGAAGCCGAAAGAATAATTTTATTTACGGGAAGATAATACGCAATAATGCGTGCAGTTCAAACGATCTACTAACTAAACATATAACATAAAATGAATGGAATAAATGTAAATTAGTATTAATGCCACCTTCTTCCTTTCTTTAGTGGTGGCAAAGAACATTATGTTTAGACTAAAACACATTCAGTCCAAGGCTTCTATTCTATTCACAGGGGAAATTTAAACAGTATATTACTATCACTGATTTGTGACTGTGAAGACGAAAGGAAACGTGCTTTTAACTAACATCGTCTAAAATTAGAATCCAACAATAGCATGCTAAAGGCGCACAAAATTCACGCCAGTTCCTCCCGAGGCAGTCATACAACACGCGCTGTCCTACTTTCCCTAAAGATACAACAAAAAAAGGAAGAAAAGAAACTAATGTTGACTTTTACTTTCTTCTTTACAAACGACGATGATTACGGTGAATTTCTCAAGTGTCTCGTTTTTGTTAAACATAAGCATGGACCCCCCAGAAAAACAGGATATCAAATGGCTTGAAGGGACGTCGTCGACTGCTGGAAGTAGCTCAGTCTCACTCAAGAGTCCTCTTATTTACTTTTATCCCAGTTTTGCAAAAATTATTCTGCTATTCACACTTTTGAAGTAGTAGTAGCAGTTGCATGTTTGTAATACACAGTGAAAGTAGATCCATAAGTTTCACTTGGGTTGAATAATCATGCAAATTTTCATTTCGCATTTCTTTCTCAAGAGTTTTTTATTGATAGAGAGTAAAATCAGACTTTTTCTTGTATTTTGTACGGACTTTCCGTCATGAAATACCAAGAACGTTAGGCTAGGTGCCATATTGCTTACAATTGCTTGTACACATTATTGATGTTCATTTCATTTTACCAATTTGGCTGACTGTTTTTAGTATATTTTTGTAACTTTTTGTTTGTTTGCTTGAACTCAAAACTTTGAACAAATCTTGTAGTGTACAACAAGTTACTTAGAATTAAAAGAAAGTTTTTGTACTAACCAGAAGAACTTGATGTTTTTCTCGCTAAACAGATGAATAAGACAGTTTAAGAACATCCATTCCTTCCTTGTCCTTTATTTGTTTTTTATTGGAATTGGAACAGATTTGTCATTAAGAATTCTCTCTCTCGCTTTCTCTGTCACTTGTTTTCTTACAGCTAGTGAACTTAACTTAAGTTATAGGTACTTCAAATTAGTTTGGAAGCCAAACAAATATTACATTATAATGTGCATCTCATCTCATAACAATTGGGAATTGGATGATCTACGACGAGAATGCATACACTTGCTCTGCTCAGCTTCATCATTACGTATGCTTATTAGAACAAAGAAAATGTGAAAACCGAGGGCATGTGCCATGCAAATTTATTTGTTTTTCTTTGCTCCATGTTTTCCCTTGGATAATATTGTTCTTCAACATGAAAACGTGAACATAATATAAAATGGAGAAAGACGAGAAAAATTAGAAAAAAGAACACAAAAGGGAAAGCAGAAACAACGTCGTAATATTTAATTTTTCATCATGAAGAAAAGAAAATTATGTATTATTTTCTTGTGTTCCCACTGCACTCCCACTTCCACATTTAGGCATTATGATAAGTAATCGTTGTTTGGAAAATGAATTGCTTTTCTTTTTTCTAACTTTTTAACTCTTTTGTCTTTTTTTCATGTGTACCCATACGCAGCTCCACATTGCGTCAGCCAATGGATACTACCGTGTAGCTGAGTTCCTTTTGGATAACCATGCCGCAACAGACGTTCAGGACAAGGACTTTTGGCAACCTATTCATGCAGCTGCCTGTTGGGGTCACGTAAGTAAACAATAACATTTATCTTTGGTGGTTGGAGCTATGAAACAACTTCTATGTCAAGTTTACCGTTGAGAATCAATAAACAGAAACAAGTTAGATGCCTGATTTTTATACATGCTGGGAAATATAAAAAATCCTGTCAAAGAGTGGTTGAGTTTGTTAATAACACACCTACCATCATAACACTAGTGGAACATTTATGTAAATGGAAAAGTTGAAACATAATACGTGTAAAAACTTTCTATGGCTGCGGCGGTTGAAGTTATTCTTACTAGCACAGTGGTATTATAGCCTAGCATACTCAATGAAACCATTATCGTCCTTCTTGCGTCATAAACAGACATTTTTTTCGATGCGTCCCAGATCTCTACTGTCATTTTTTAAAATTTATCAAGGACTCGGACTCGGACTTTACTTGTCAATGCTTTCCCTTCACTTATTTTCCCATTTTTTGTTGTTATGTTTATACAGTTGAAACATATTTTGTCACTGTCATTTTTCATGTTCACAAAAGTAGCTACTACTTATAATCAATATGCATTCGTACCATAATTGCCTATGAAATATTTTATGTATCCCAACTTGGAGTTTTCCTTTACTTGAAAATATATTAGTGTAGTTATTAGTTTTGAAAGACAATATTTAGTTCACAAAGTACTTATAAGAGATATAGACAATGCCATTGAGATACTTTATTGTGGATACAAGATAAAAAAGAAGAAATTATCAATTTCATGGGAAGGTAGAACAGGTGAAAGTAAAAGGGAAAGCAAAACAAAAATTAGCTTACTATTTAAATAATGCCATTCAACTTATTATATCACACAGTAAGAGAGCAGAAGTAGCCTTTTGCTAAATGAACTTACATTAATTAAACCCGGAAAAAATTCTCTAGTTTTTCAGAATAGAAAAGAAAGATGGAAAAATAGGTTTCTACAAGGTTTTCTCTATATTTTGACCGATATAAGATTAGAGCAGCAACAACCTTTTTAATTATGTGCAACATTAGTCGTCTCAATTCGCGTCTCAAAGCAATTCGCGGTGACTTGTTACTTTTCGTTGAAAAAAGCTTAGTTCGTTATCCTTTATGCTTGAGAAAACTATCTTGCTTCTTCAACGGCCGCCAGTGGTGGCAGGAAAAATTAATAAAAAGTTTCGTACATATGGATCCGAACAATATTATATAGAGAATATAATATATGTCTAATTGCAGAAACCTCGATATGCTTTAACTTTTGTGGCTTTTTTCTTTCTCTTTCATGCTTGAACAGCTGGACGTACTGGAACTGTTGGTTCAGAATGGAGCTGACTTAGATGCGAGAACAAAGAATAATGAGACTCCATATGGTAAGTTTCTTTGTGGAAATGTTGTTACTTTTAATATGTTGGAAACTAAGCAGAGACGGAGAGAGATAGTAGTAAATTCGTTCATTATATACGGATAGAAGCTTAAGTTAAGATGTATCACAAATTATTAGCGAATTCCGTGAAAATTTTCCACGTTCCTATATTTTATGGACTGACTTGCTGGTTAAC
>JAQFYG010002541.1:0-14495 GCA_034694325.1 Entomobrya corticalis
GCAGGTAGTAGACAAAATACTACAAAAACAAACCGAGAATGTCTATACAAGTCTATATTACATCCACAGACAATACTATGTGTAGATACTTACTCTACTACTTACATTGGCATCATTATGCATGCATCAAAAAATGTATTTTAAGTGTTTCTCGTATTTCATGAGCGATTCATTGTTCTGGAACGGAAAATGAAATGAACGTACCTATATTATCATCTAAACGTATGTATGTACATAATATTGTTAGAGTAGAAAAATCAAGTAGAAAAACTTTTGTATTCCTGCTTACACGCATACGCTTTGTAAAAGTCAACAACAATGAGAAATGAATCTTACGTAGCCATGCCTACATGTCTATTATATTAATCATGGATTCTCAATACAAAAACCTGATGAGAAAAGAGAAGCTGTCTATTGATTTGATTTGAAATCGTGTTCTTCCCTCAAGAAAATTGCATTTTATAGTAAAAGTCATAGTCGCATCGTGAACAAGCTTTTATTTATAGTCTATTGAATCTGGAATATATATTGTCTGATGATTAAATATTCAAGAATATACTATACATGTTAGCATACTATATAATGTACGGACGTAAATACAACCACTCATATATTCTTACATGAAACACACTTAAAGAATTTTCAATAAAGCAGTGAAACTATTTATAAAACGGTTGAGTTGAATCGAACTGAACTACTTAATCCTACAAGAACACAACAAACAACATTACAATAAAGCAAATAAACAACAGAAAACCAGCAAACCACCACGCAACAAAAACATCAACGACCAGCATTAGAAGTAGGGATATTCTACTGGTATTCCAAATGTATCTATATTTCTAACTACAGATATTTTACATGTATACCCCTTTTGTTATTCTACAGAGTATACTTTTTGTTGTAGGAGTAAATAATCGTATAACAACAGCAAATACTGTAATACGTCTGGTGATGGTGGTGCTGATGCTGCTATTGTGTAATAAATTCACTGGAGCAGAGAATGATGGGAAAACATCATCATGGTCATTACATTTTTGTTGAGGAGCAAGCGAAAGAGAAGCTTCAACTTGAAATGAATTCAGTTCAGAATTCTGAAGAAGATGTACAACAACCATTTTTACTTCTGTTACTAGAATACTACTTGGCTTGATATTATAATCAATGTTTCTTCTCCTTCTTCGTATTCCTTTTCATTTTTATTTCCCTCTCATTTTTATTTTCTAGAAACAAGCAAAATAGGATAAAAAATTATAGTCCGGAGTGGCGCTGCAGATGGTAAAATGGCTTCTTAAAAACACATATAAATTTGTATATTCTTAAATTTCTGCACGTGGACGTCCGCCGTATTGATCCCAACGTTGGTCGCATTTTGATAATATGTAATGATAACACAGTAATAAGTATTTTAAAATTTATTTTCTATATTTAAATTTATTTTTTCATTATCCATAAATTAAAATACTCTATTCTCTATGTCTCTGTACGGTAAACCGAGAGGAAGGGATTCAGCCTTTTCCTTTCATTCTTTCTATTAGTTTTCCTTTTTAAGGCCACTGTCTTGCAAACAATACCAGCACACATACGTACAAATAGTTGTACTTATTATTAGTAGTACTATTTGTATAACAAAACATTATTACGACTTCTTCTTTCCATTTCCATCATCGTCTTCATCCGCTGCAGTATCGTCAATATAATCACGTTTATATGTACATCTTCCCTTGTAGCATTTCCCCTGATTTTCTTTCGCTTTTACAAAGTCTTCTTACTTTGTGCTTTTTACGATGATGACGATGATGATGATAAAATAAAAAAAAAGCCATTGCTAATCAACTCTATCTAATTCAAGAATAAAAAAGAAGATAGATGGACGGTCATGGGAGCTGAACTTGTGAACGAATAAATTTGTTTAGTGCATTACTGACTGCTGCTATTTTGATTGCCATAACTATACTTTTCTAGTCTCAAGTATTTCTGCCACTGTGGCTGGTACACACAGACAGAAAAACACAGACAAAAATCATTTTCATCGTTGTCATCATCATCCTCCTCCTCATTGTACTCACTCAGTTGAGATTTGACTTGAGACGATGAACAAGATGTCTGAATCTGATGATTTCGATGATGATGATAATGATGCACTAGAAATATATATAAAAAATTGTAAAAAAGACAAGGAGACCATCATTCTCATCATCATCTTGATATGAGCATGTTCAACTATCATGTTCCCAGTGCAATGTTGTCTTATTTATGTAATATATGTACATTCACATCACTTGAACTTCTTTCTATTGTCTGAATCCTCAATTGCATTTACTTTACATCCAATGTTAATGTCAAAAAATAAATTTAATCCGTTCGTGGGCACAACTTTTCTGGATTGTGTTGTATGCGCCCATACTATTATCTATGTAAGTTTAGTGTATTACTGGATTATGCACGGCAATAAAGTTACACGCTTGAATTCCATCATCAACATCATCATCCTCTTTACTTACGTTCCGACCGGTGTATTCATGTACACCTTTTCATTATTTTATGCTTTTCTTTTATTTCTTTAGAAGAAGAAAAAATCATGCTGAAATAAAATTAGACTTTTCTGATACATTATAAAAATATCATGCTTTGCATTTTATGCGCTTGTATTTTGATTGAATAAGATGAAGGGACGTAAAGAAAAAAACATTTTGTAATGAATTAAGGATGTATGATGTATTATATGTGTGCACGGGGTAATAAAATATTTAAATGTTTAATATACAATATACTGATGATGATAAACTGTACTGGTTAGTTAGTTGGCAGGAAAGAAGCAGGTGCTTTGATTGTATAGCATTTTTTTGGAAACTCATAAAATCAGGTTTTTGTTTTTGAATAATATATTATGAAGGATAAAAATAAAATAATAGAGCATAATATTATTATTGTTGTTCCACACCACAAATATATATAATATGGATTTCAATTCCAGAAAGGTAGATGATTGAAATTTTGTGTTTAGTTTGGTAGTATGGATTTTTACTGTTGAGTTGCTCCAGTGGTCGTTCCACATGGTTTGCTCGACGTAATACTTCCACCAGACGTACTACACCAATACTAAAAATATTAATTGTGTAGTTGAAAAAAATATACGCTTATATGTACATTTACGCAAAGCAGATATTATTATTCATGCAGGACGACTATCCGCAACTGATAACAGATATTGGATAAAGTCAGTGTTAGTCCGTCTGTCCGGAAGTCAGCTATTCCTCCCAGATTTCTTGCGAGGGTTATTTTGTTACTCCACTCACTTCTAATCCTATTGGAAAGTGAATGCTACATGTATGATTTGTGGCAACGTTTAGCAAGCTCTTTAGTCAAGAAACAAACAGCAAATCTATTTTTGGTAGAAGAATTTATCTAAAAACCTTCCTCCAATTTGCTAATCTTTCAGTTTCAGCTACTCTTTTATGTACTACGTTACAGCGCATTTATTTTTATTTTTCATTATCCGATCTTAATCAGTGAATCTTTTTTGCTGGAACTATTGTGAAATAATTTTCCTTGTTGTTCAGCCTCATACATTACATAATGCAAAAGTATTAATGGGGTTTGCATATTTTCATTACTTATTTTAAATTACAACTTGTAAAATTCCGTCTGATACTCATCAGTAGCTATTTATCATGATTAAATGTCTATTATATAGTTCATTTTTATTTGTTGAAGTTGTAGGTGGCGTCATGAGTTTGAAATTCATAAGTTCGATACTTGCATCATCATATACACTCACATTATTAATTATCTTCCGCGTTTTATCACTTTTAATATGAAATTGTTTTTACAAATAAGGAGGCGCTATATAGTATGGTGTGATCGTGATCTAAATCGGTCTGACAAAAAGTAAGCTTATACCTTTTACTATGCGCAATAATTGTGGTAGGGGGTCGAAATTATATTTATAGATTTTTAATTACTTTTAACCTTGAAATACTCCATGCTAAATATGCTAATTTTCCATATTCATCTATTTATAGTTTTGTAGTTGCTCATTTTCTTGCTGTTGCTGTGTTAATTCCTACAAAATCAAACCTTACTAACTAAGAATTTCGACTTCCAGCATTTATTTTCTGCAAATTTGATCGTTAAATGCTATAAAAAGATTTATTACTAGGTTTCGAAGACAATGTTTTTCATCTAACTAATTTTTCTCACTTAGGTCAAGTAGAACTTGTGTCCGTGTGAATTTTAAATTCGCAGAAAATCATGTTCTGATTCTTGTTACGCAGAAAACACATTATGAAAATACAAAGTTGTACTTTAGTTGAACAAGACTTGTAGAGATATTATCCAACTGAAAAAATATATTAAAGCCTATGCTCTGCTCACTCACACACTCACGTAATATGCTCATTCACCATAACGCAAAACAGAGCTTACTTGCCTCTTATGATTCTACTTTTCCACTTTTCTCTCTCTTCATCTTCCACAATTTTATTTTCTATGTTGAAGAAAATGCAACCATCAGACTTCCTTCTTCTTCTTCTCTCTCTCTCTTTGCAAACCCACTGCTACCACATTACTTTACTATCTCCACCACCACCACCGTCACTATGAAAACTCAACATATGGCAGCGAGGAACAAAAGCCTTGTCAAGTTGAAAATGTATGTGTAGAAATGCACTGCAATTCATTGTAGATTTCACACAAAGCTTGTTGGCTGAGAGAGAAGAGGAGTAAAGTTATAAAAAAGGAATACTTCTACTGCTGCCACGTATTTATATAATAATAGAAATAATAATGAAACTGCATAACTGTAACACAATAGTAACGATTATATGTATGTGGTGGTGTGTAAGCAAACTTGCTACTATTTTTTGTCCAACTGTCGACGTACTCTACGACCTTGTCATATAAACACTGAGTATAAATCCACTCTGCTCAAATCCCAAGTAGAAAGTAATATGTAATTCAAGAAAATGCAAGTTTGGTATGCTAGAATGATAATGGAAAAGGATCTTTGTTGTTATGACTGCTGCAGAAAATTAGCCCTCTTATAAATGTGGACGGGACGAGATGTAGACGAGACATCAACAAAAATTATTTTTGCCTTTCCGTTTCACACACTTCTAACGTTCTAACTATGTCATCTCGAAAAAAAGGCCAGATAAAAAAGCGACTGCCGAGTAGCAGACAACATTTTACTTGATATTACATTGAAACAAGTTGTTTATGAGTTGCATAAATTGTGGGCTACGCACATAACGTATAAAGGCGTATATAGCAGCTGTTGTGAAATAATTGTGCCAGTTTTGGTGATAATGGCAATATTATGCAGCCATGAAAAGAAGAAGAGCATGTATTTTTTGTATGCACTTTACATGATGCACCCTGCACTCACTTTTCATTTCCTTTCATGTAGCGAAAGCGCTAGCAACTTTTTTATTGCAAAAAGGAAAGAGACGAGTCAGATGAACCAGCCTGGTGAGTTAAAAAAATAATAGTAATGATATACCCATCATCAAACACACTGTTCATATTTGCAGGACACGAAAATATAATATATATAAAAAGTGTAGAAATTTATGAAGATAAAATTATGCGTAGACATGTATCCACCACTATGAACGCAGTAAAAGCTAAAAAGCTGAGGATAGTATAAGCCACCACAACCATCACTCCAGCCGGTATGGACACTTGCAAGAAAGAAAGTGGTGACGGTTTTGCTGTACGACTGAGGGTCATTGTGTTCTTGTGGTCTTTAAAAAGAGGAGCAAGTGACGAGATACTTATGCGAGCAAATGCAGTTATTTTTATGTGCAGTACTATTCAGTAAAGTAGTAAAATGTTGAAATGCATTATTTTCAGCTACATGGCGAGTCGTATGAAGAGTTTATGCACATCTTTTTTACTACAAAAGTCCAGCTCTTTTGTACAAAAACGTATGATGATGATAATTCATTGTTGCTGTAGTTATTTTTATCCCACTAAAAAACTTGAACTCGCCTCGCACACAAATGCACAACATCCCATCCCACAACAAGTGAATGAAACGAAAGCTTTGTTGTTTGTGGGTCTGGTACATTTAATTCCAGAAGAAAACAGCAAACTCGGTAGCGCGGTGCATCATCATCAACAACATCATCTCAAACAAAAAGAAAAAGTAAGGGAAAAACTAAGAGGCGAGATGAAAAAAACAGGATGTGAACTGCAATTGCACATTAAAAATGTACGTAATAACCTGCCTCCCATTGCTAGTGCAGCTACTACTACTAACATGCAGCTTCTTTTATTCCTGTTTTTCTAGAACTGGGCATGAAACAAAAAAATATATAAAATGCATGCGGATAGAAGCAAGTACTTCTATAACATAATATTATGTTTTCCTCTACTACTTTTCCTTCTGTACATTTTGTATCCCAAGGCTAAAATAAGAAAGATGGCAATTTAAAATCATGGCAGTGCAATGGAAAGACGACCGCTTTCCCAGCCTAAGTAGTAGAACAAGAATACCAAAGAAGGGAGGAAAGACCCGTGCAAAAACAATGTACTCAAGAACATTGGCAAATGCATACTTATAATGTAAGGAAGCAACCATTGTAGTGATGGTGGTGGAACAAGTGCATAATATGTAGGTGGGTAGGCTTGATGCACTTAAAAGGCATAAAATCCCTGAAACACTGACCAACATAATATCATAACATTATCATACCTACGCACTTAAAACATACATGTAGACTGCTGGTGGGGGAGCTTTCTCCATGAAAATAAGTGCGTGAGAGAGAAGATTGTGGAGACGGGGACGACGGAAAGAGAGAAAATACGACGTCCACTCTTGTGCATTTCGTCCTTATTTTTCTGGCTGGTTTTGGTACGAAAATTGTTATGTAGTCTTGGTGGCGGTGGTATATAGTCTGATGGTGCACTTGCACTTAAAATACTTACCTATGTACTTGTAGACTCGCAAGTAATAGAAAGCACATGTAAAGTAAAAGATGTGCAGTGAGTTAAAGAGAGAAAAAGGAAAATGCGAGTCGGGGATGTTGATGACGATGATGATGAGGGGAAACGTAGAGTTTATAATGGCACGTTGCACTTATGGATGTATGTTATGCAGGACAACAGCAGCAGCAAAACTTGCATGGTAAGTGCTTCTGAGGATGGAGAAGTGAAGTAAAAAGGGTGTTTTTCGTATGGACATGGAAAAAGAGGAACTGTACTGTGGTTTTCTTCAGCATTATGTAATCATGTTGTCTTTTATTACGACACAGTAGACACGGATGCAGTAATGTATGCACCATACTTAAGTTTTATATCATGATAAAAATATTAATAATAGTATATTATGCAGTGCATTATATGGTATTTTGTACTTTCCACGTGTTCGTGCAATACGACAGGCAACAAACGGAACGCTTTGGTTTGCCATTTTTTAAAAGTAAAAACGTTATTTGTTGTATTTCGTGTAAAGCTGGATTCGAAACAGTGCAAATCGATCTTGAAATTTGGTTGTAATTTTAAAATTGGAATGACCAATAATTTTGGCATCTTTGGCATTCAGAAAATAGTGGTTGATTTACAAGAGGACAAGAGGATGTCGGGTTATGGGTCGGTACTGTTTGCTTGCTTATGCTTATTTGCTTATTTTTTAATAAACAATTTAAATATTTAGCTTTTACTGTGGCTATAGTGGATACGTGCTTTTGAAGAAAAAATAAGCGCGGTAAACATATTTACAGTTACGAAGAAAAAAAATAAATTTTTGATAACGATTTTCTGGTATTGTCACGTTTATGGATTTATTTTTCGAGAAATATTTTAACTTACATTTGTACAACACAACTTGTTTGTTAGTCCATTCATGGGTCGAAAAATATTCCATGATTTGTTTACATTATCAAATATTTGCTGTTCATATTATTATCTTTTAATTTTATCTTCAGTCATCCTTAAAAGTAGCCAACATCTTCGGTATTCTACAGTTAATTTTATTTTCTTCATGGCATTTAAGGTGCATGAAAATGTAAATGTTTACTCGTTACCAAAATAAAAACGATATCGCAGTAAACTAAATGGCTCGATATTTTATTGCTTGCTGTCTTTCAAAAGGCATCTGCGGAAAGTTCATCCTAAAGAATTTGCTAATCTGTTTTTTACGATCAGTAAAATATTAAGGAATGTTATCGGTGGCTCCAGTGAAACTGAAATATAAAAAAATTACTTGTTGGTTGGGTATCAACCATGATTCATATTGCCCTGATTTGCATAAAAAACTAACCGCTCTGTCTTAATGCCTATAGATAAAGAATAAAGCTGTCAATATTGCAAGTTTTATATCTTCACTAGCATCTTGTGTGATTTTTTTGTGCGTGTGGTCCATGAAAAATGTGAGCATGAGACCAGATAAAAAATAATATTTTTATGTTTATTATTATTTTTAAGTATTAGTCAATTTAACAAAATTAAACTCTTTTATCAATTCACAAGCGACACCGAAGTATTTATAGACAGTCGCCATATAAAAATGGGGCTACTTGTGCTAAAAATTGATAAATTGATAAAGAATTCTACAGAATTGATCCGGAAAATCGATAAGAAAATCACTCAAATAATGAATAATTGAATAGTTTTACTAAGCCCTTAGTATTTATATAGTTTCCTATGTCTCATCTAGTCTTTATTGAAAACTGTACGCATTTTTTATGTTGAGGAGATTAACGTGGTTTCTCACTACCTACTCGGAAACGTAAAAATACCCATGCAAGTGCAGCAACTACTCAAAAAAACAGTTTTCCTCAAAACACATTCATTAAAAAGATTCCACTATTCAAAGAGACATTCTCATAAAAGCAGCCATTTCATTTTATATTGCCTGTCCCTGTGTCCTTTTGTGCAAAAAATAGTGGCATCCAACAACACAAGAATGCCTAAGAAGCTATAAAATAACCTCACAAAAGATATAAAAATTACAAACACAAGAATAAATACCACCACCAGTTAAAACATTTTGTTAAATAATTGTTCCGAAATTCCGATCATATCACCACTTGAGTTTATATAGTGTTGAGAAACGCTGTAAAACAGTAAAAATAAAAAAAGCATCAGCGCTGTAAAACATATTATCTGAAAGCATTATTTAAAAGAAACAGGGAGCAGCGAACAGCACACCGTTTCAATAGAGCCCTCGCAAAGCAAAAAGCCAAAAAAAACGGCAGCAGGTTTAGAAAAGAATCATCGTTTTCATCGAAAGAACAAGCAGCAGAGCAGGAGTAGTTTCAGAGGAGCAGAAGCCAGCATTCAACAACACATCAGACACACATCAAGCGATATAATAGTGATGTGTGTATGTGTGTGTTGGCGAGCGAGCGAGAGAAGAGCAAAGCTCTGAGTTGAGTTGAGAGAAGAACACGCGGAATGAATGGAGAAAATGGTCTTGGGTTTGGTTAGCAATCCTCCACCCTTTTGGGTCGGGGCGAAGCTCCAATCCGGGAATCAATCCGGACGCAAGGCATGCGCCCGGTTCGTATTTCCTATAGACAATTCCTGATCAGATCGAATGATCGGCCCTCTCTTTCCTCATAAGCAATACGTTTCTTCGTACTCTCAAACGGAGAGAACATGTAATGCATCTATACAATGTTATTATAGATTACATAGCAGCATACCATTCTCTCTGGCCAAGTGATCCAGCAATAGCGGCAGAAGCAGCAGCACTGATCATTCAACAAAATCAACCAGAGAGACCAGGGGTCGGTGATACGACATTCATGTAAAGCATCTTTCCTTTTTCTCTATCTCTCGCTTCTTCCTTTCAATATCTCTGCATTTTTTCTTTGCTTCTTCTATATCTTCGCAACATTATATCATCCTTTTTTGGGTGATTTTGGTGCTGCTCTTCAACAACAACAACCACCACCACCACTGTCGCTCTGCTCAAGCATGATATTATTGCTAACAAGAACGACTTACGCACATTTACCAACAAAACACACGATGCACAGAAAATCCATACCAGTGTGTTCTTGCGTTTTCATTTTTACGAATAAAAAATGGATGTTATTGCTCAAAAGAAACAGCAGCAACATTGAGATCATTGAGAAGATACATTGTATATTGACGAGATCATTGGAAAAGATGCACGCGTTCCATTACATGTATTTCTTCTTTTCTGATTTAAGTAACATTTTCTTTTTACCCCGTCTTTTTCTTCATCTGCTCTTCTACCAAATCATGATTAACAAAAGTATGCGTAATAATAACATAAAAGTCCCTGTACACAGTCGAAGAAGGTATCGGATCAAAACCAAACCAAACATCAGTGCTCAATCCATCGTACAGCCTTTGCTGCTGTTTCCTCCACCACTGTAACTACCAATGTTCCTTTTTTCATCTGTATCCTTTTTTATTGTCGATCTTTATTTCGTATTTCCATCTCAACCCGTTCACTCACCGCGCGATACATAATAATAATTCGAAAAGGAGTATACACATCTACTAGACACACACAAAAAATGGCATAATACCAGTTCATGTATTTCTCCCGATATATTACACGATTAGACGAAATGAAAAAAACTAAAAAACGAGAGAAAAGGAAAGGCAAAAAAGGGATGCTTTACACACACAACAACGGCATAATATCAAATATAAAATTCACGTGTTGTGTGTGTTTGAAAACAGAAACAGCAGCATGATCATCCCATCCGTTCAACTCACTCACTCAATACATTTCTTCTCCTCTTCTTCTCTATCCCTTTTTATTTTCTTGATGCTGTTCCCACTGACGATGATGTGTTGCTGTGTATTGTATTTTTTTCTATTACGATTTTGCATTGTAGATGTTGGTGCTCTGCTCCTCTGATCTGAGCGAGCTGATCTCTTCTGTTGTGTGTGAATGTGTGTGTGTGACTCCCTGTACTTTTGGGGTATGCTGCTGCGCTATGCTTCTCAATTCTCTTTTTCTGTCATATCGTCATCTGCTCCTCTGTACATTTTTTTCGAATGTATCGTTTCCTTCGTTCTCTCGTCGTTCGTAAAATGTTTGGTGGTGGTGCTGCGTTTTTTATTATAGATAGATGGGAATAAGCATCTCTATTCTCTGTTGAAGTCAAAGCCAATAGTGATTCCCTTCTCATTTCTTCTTCTCTACTTGATTCTCTCTCCATCTCCACTTGCTTATGCAGGTTTATATGAACGTACAACAGGAGCTAGTATGTGTGCGAGCTCCTCTTCTCTCTGCTCTTATGTATGTGTGGAGAGAGGAAAGATGTTTGATTACGATGCTGTTGCTTTTAATGCTACTGAGCTGCGTTTGGTGCTGCTGTTGTATGTATGTGTTTGTTAGCCGTATTGACAACCCCACTTACCCTATGCAAAGCTCAGTTCTCTACTTCACACCGAAGTAAAATCATGTTCAGTTCCTCATCGCTCTCTCCTTTACTGCTGCTTACTCCTTTTTCATCATTACATAATAAACTGAAGGGAAAACAAAGAGTAGCCGTGTTTATTGTAATATTTATAAATGCATAATAAAGAGAAAAGCACATTTTACTATTTAAACCCACGCAAAAAATATTGCATTGTATGTACACAGTAGACATCAAAGATCAACGGCAGCACCTTCATAATAATCATCATAATAAATAATACGGAGAGAGAAAGAGAAAGATGGAAAGATGCAGGAAGTGAGAGAGAGGGACATACAGAGACAGCTTTTACTCCGAGAATTATAATAAAAAAGATAACAGTGATAATCAGAGTGGGACTGGGAAGACACTAGCTCTGACATGGTCCTCTCTACCCGGTTTTTTAAAAACAGCGACAACAACAATTGCAGAAGAGAAAGCAAGAAGAAAAAAACACTACCTCTTTCACTCACTCACTTTTCATGGTGACAATTGAAACAGGAAACATAATAAATACATACCCACATCAATATTATTATTGAGTATTAGTTAATCAAGTGAAAAGTTGAAAAATATTAGTAAAACTCAATACAAAAAAGTGACTAAAAACCATTTAGCAGTGTTTCATTATCATAGATTGTCATTACATACAGACAATTTAACACTTTTGTGTCAATACATCTTCAACAGTGTATCAATACCAATATATTGAAAAACGATTTGGGGCAGTGAGGAACATGAAAATATGAGTGAAATGGGAAAACTGTATACAGTTACTTCTGAGACAAACTGGTCTTAACTGATAATTCAAAAATAACAATTATCAAATTACGTATCAAATCGTGTTTTAGCAATTAAAACATTGTTTCTTTGCAAGAACATTTTTTGACTTTTCTTGTGTGCTAAGTTAATAAATTGTACTTTTTAAGAAAACAGTTGGTAGTATTATCTGTGCAAAAACTTTTGATTTTAAGGACAATCCAAAGAAAATTGATGTTGTTAAATATGTAACAACAATTCTCAGTATTAGTTTACATACATGCAAAAAACCAAGTAAGTAGATCTGCCAGGTTTGGTATATTACACAGTATGTTATGGTATCACACACGCACTATTGCAAAGTTTCTCCAGAGAGCTCAAGAGAGTTTCTCACGTAGCCCTGGTATCTATCTGTCTGTCTCTCTGGATGAGCAGTTCCATCCAGCTCGTAAATAGCTAGCAGGAAAACTAGAAAGTATCGATGATGAGTTCACTGTGCTTGTTTTTGTTGTTGTGATACGTTTTTCTACCTTAGCTTCTTCGATGTAATTTGGGGTATTGAGAAATGCTAGTGTATCTAAATATAGCAAAAGTGCACATCTCTTTAGATTAGCAAATATATCACATTTTTTGTTTTAGAATTTTGCAAGAAAAAATTTTTGATCTATAATTTTTGCAAAGAAAAGTGAGTTGTGTTGTTGTTGGTAATGATGATTTGTATGTATTATTAAATGTCAGTGTGTGCATGTAATTTTGTTTTTTGATTATTTTCTGTATGTACACATCAATCTCGTATCAGGTGTACATGTCTAGTTTACAGTGTTTTATTTTGTGATATTATTGGTATATATTAGCTCAGAACACGGTGATGATGACGATGATGATAGGTTAAACACTTGAACATGATCGGCTTGTCTTTGTGAGTAAAAATGCCGCAAAGGCTAGAGAAAAATGTACAGATATTATACAAACATATCTTGTCAACTTGTTATCTAATCAGGCAGGCCAGGACACATCATATAATAATAACCCGCGACCATGTGTACACTGTCGTCATCGTCATCACCGTTTCCAGCAAACATAACAACATTCTTTACACAAATAGCGCAAACATTAAAAGGTGTAACAGCTTTGCAGGGAAAATTTGTTCCTAAAAGTTCAATTTGAATCGGCTCGTGTCAAAGAGTTAAAAAATGAAATCAATCGGTCAGGTAGCGAAAAAAGAGGAAGAGACAACTTTTGTTGATTTGACAAGTAAACAGGCACAACAATATGTGCATAATATGCTAAATGAGAAATGCAGGTAGCAATATAAGCAATAATACAGAATTTGTGCTATGTGTGTTCGTTGTGGAAAGATTGATTTATGATGATGACGCTTTAAGATAGTTACCTAGAAAATTAAATGGAAATTTGAGCAGAGTAGAGCAGGGAAAACTGATAATTAGTAATCCACTGGCTTGGAAAGAATTTATATTGAATTTATTTATCCCATCCATTTTACATGTGTATATCGTGATCGTCGTGATGATCGGTTACATGTGTCCGTTTTTTTTGTAATCATAAAAGGATTTATTGATCAGAAAGTAAACCGGCCGACTGACCGGCCTCCATCGTCATCGTCAGCCAATAAATCCATTGACTTTATTTTATTTTTTATTATTTTTGTATAAATATACATGTAGTAACAATGGATGAGCTGAGCACACGATATCTACAAAAATTATTGACAATTTATCCATTCTCTCGAGAAGAGGATTACTATTGATCATGGAAGAGGCTTAATTATTTGTAATTATCTTTTACAACCAGAAAAAATATGCTGATAGGTAGACTTAAGAGAACAAGCCAGAAATATTTTTTATGTAACATGATATTTTTTAAATTCGTAAAAGAACACAGCAATTTTCTCGCATATATTAAGTCAGAGCACATGCAACAATAGCAACATACAATGTGACAGCAAGTTAGCTTAACCAAGGAAAAGAAACACGTATATCCCTGTAACAAACTAAAAGATTGTTCTCATATATCTTGTATAACTATTCTTTTTGTAAGATTGTAAGGATAAGTTTGCCCGTTGTGTGCGTTTGATACTCAGACAGGTATGTAGCCAAGTTAATCTAACGCTGGGCCATTTTTATAAACATTGAAGAAATTGATCGTCAGTTTATTACTGCGGTCAGTGTTGATTGTAGATGTTTAACAAAAAGTAAATAATGTGAACTTTGTTGAAATAGTAGAGTTGTAGTGGTGCAGGTACGCATGTACATGGTACGCATATGGACAAATAAAAAACGATATATCCATACTCCATAGCTAGATCTTCTTCATGGCATCGTC
>JAQFYG010002542.1:0-14485 GCA_034694325.1 Entomobrya corticalis
TGTAGCCGTTCTCAAGTTATCGCAAGTATGGCCGGATGGCCGGACGGCCGCATCATGAGGATTTCATAAGGTAGACTTGCGCTACCTACTAGTTGAATATTTTTGTCTTAATCAGCTTTTAAAATATCGTTTTTACTTCTTGTTCAAACAAATTGGTAAAATTTCATTTATATTTCTTCCTTCCTATATACTTTCACAATCGATAAAACGAAGCTAATCATTTATATTAAATATTGTCGAATGGAGTTATTACATTATTTCAAAGTCTGACTTCGCTTTGTAATAACAACGCTCACCAATCGCAGAACGCTGTTAGTGTTTGCTGAACGAAATGGGCTAAAGTTTAACTCCGCGGTTGACAATTAACTTTCAAAATCACATTGCAAAAATATGTACACACAGTGAATAAACTAAACTTAATTTAATTTTAATTGAACTCAAAAACAGTTAAAGTCATAAGTCTAGATTTGAAATTTTGTAGAGAAGAATGTGAGCCGGATTGCACTAAAATCTAGGTAAGTTCTCAATTAATTATATCTTTCCTTTAATTTAAATCAGATAAATTTTCATTATCAATTATATTTCTCTAAGTCTTTATCTTTCTATTTTTTTCTCATGATATTTTTCAATGTTTACTCTCATTTTCAATATAGAGCAGAAAAAAATTGGCACTCGTTATTTCATTTTCAGACAAATAATAATTTTGTTGAATCTGTCGCCATGGGAGGACTACTTGTCCTTTTGTTTTTGATCAGCACTACTAACCATACGCTGGATCAATGTCAAGCAGCCAGTGTTGTGGGTATTTTGGAAGAGACGACAACTGCCGCAAGTCCTATTTCAGTGGTGGTAGAGCCAATGGAAACGATTATAGATAATTCTACAAGCAGTTCCAACAACTTCTCCGCATCCAACACATCCATAGTGATTACTAGCTCAACCACAGACGGCTTGCCTCCACCTTCATCTGAGGAACTTTCATCATCTTCAGAGCTCCCACCAATGGTGGGCCACCATCATTATCGGAGTTTCCTCCATCATCATTAGAGCTCCTTCCATCATCGCCAGAAATCCCTCCATCATCCTCCGACTTACCATTAATTGTCGTTGAAATATTACCAGAAAGTCAAGATGAAATCCAAAATCGCCCCAGTACTTCCCCATTCACCACTACAACTTTAAAGCCAAAAGGTGACGATGATCACCATTACCATGACAAAGACGACGATGATGATGATTATCATGATAAGGATGATGACCAAAAGAAAAAAAAGAAAGATAAAAAGAAAAGAAAAAAACAAGAAACAAAAATGAATAAATTAATTGTGACAGAAATCGTTGAAGGAGACAAATTTATGATGCTACGATCAACAAATTTATCAGAAGATTCAACCGCTCATCCATGTTCCCTCTTATGTCATCCTATTGGTCGCATGGAGGAAGTAAATTCAATCCCGGAGAAGTACCAAATAAGCCCTGGAACCGTGTATGAAAAAATATCGGAAAATCTTCTGGGCGTCATGAAACCAATTAAAGAATTTTTTTTCTGAAAAACTATTAAAAAAATTTTAGCATCAAAAATATTGAAATGATCGTTTGATATTTTAATCTGTAGAATTTGGTGTCATCTATATTTTCACCTGGTGCTGGTCTTCCATAAGAAAATGGGCATAGTGATGCGGACTGTAACCATGACAACAAGACTGATAACGGAACCTTGGAAATATCAGTCCATCCTGCTGTTATCCTATATATATACGCTGATGTGTCCGTGGGCCGTGGACTCGATGCTAGCTCCATCTAGCGGTGAGCCGGGCAGCTTCGTAGAAGCTGCGTGAGTGCCATCTAGCCGAAGTATAAAAAGATATTGTCGTTGGAATTGGAGGTGATACAGATACTAATGTGACGACTTCCACTGAAATTCCTGTTGTTTCGATGAATGTTGCAGTTAATGAAACTGTTGTTGCCGATTGCAGTACAACTACCACTACGACTTCCACAATTTCTTCTGAATCCACAACTGTACCGACGACGGTGAAACCAGAAGTTGACGATCCACAAGTAAAAGAAGGGTTGGCATAGGAAAGGCTGGAACGAAAATTTAAGTCAAAGTAGAGGTGGCTGTGGAGGATTTATTGAAAGATTTGGTGGAAAGAAGGATAAAGATAAAAAGAAGAAGCAGAGCATGTTTTTTGGAATGTATAAGGTTGATTTATTTTATGAATTATTTTATATGAAAATTTCTTGGGTTAATTACGAGTAATTTAAAACATTGAATTATCTTATGTTTGTGAAATTATATTTATTTATTTAATTTATTTCTTATATTTATTTAATACATACAAATAATCTAACAACAATAATATTTTTCACTTGTTTTAAGTAGTATCACATTGCCCCATACATACGTATTGATTTTCACAGATAGATGTCTGTGCAATGTTTGTGAATAAAATTTTCAAGAGGAATGATTCTGCTTCAATAAATTCAGCATCCATTTTAATACGCTCAAACAACATTAAATTTAATTGCGCCGTATTCTTGGAAAATAGTCGACCTTGCAGTCTTCTTGCTGGAGACACGATTTTTGCTTGGGTATAAAAAGGCAAGGAATCAAATGTTTAAAGATTTCACTAAATGGCCCTGAATGAATTTTCAAGAAAATGTACTGAGTTATCTATACAAATTGTAATAATTTAAATCGTTTGTTTTTAACCAAGTAATATTCCCCGCAAAAATGACAAGTAAAAGCTGTTTTCCATTTTCAATCGGAATGCGAAATATCTTTAATTTACGGCCGTTTTACGGTACTACCATGCGTTCTAAAAGGAAAGTTTTCTTTTAATTATTTGTGGGCTTCTACTGACTACACTGCAGTGCCAGGTCACCCCTTGAACAAATGAAAGCAAGCTCCCGGTTCCGTTCCGTTCCCAAAAATCGGTGTAATCGTCTGAGACCCCCAATGGAAGTCGTATTTTAGCAGTAAACTATCATGAAAATGGTAAGAGTAACGATGTTTAAATTTTTTAAATTTGACAGCGTTTGAAAATATTTGTGGTCAATTTAGTTTGAATCAACAACGAATATTCAGCAAATAGAAACAATTTGGTCATGTGCATATCTCTATTCATAGGAATTTAAGAATCAACAGAAGATGATAACTTAGAATTATTCTGATTATGAGTAATAGATGTCCTTGTATCATAAAATTTTAAAAATTAAAATCGTGTTATTGTTGTCCGAAAGAATATCTTTTAAAGTTTTTACCGCAATACGCTATTGTTTTTATTGGCAACGAAGCAAACCTTTGATGAGTTTATATAAACTCTGCTTAATCTAGAAGCCAGATGCATTATTCGTTTTCATCTTTCAAAATCTTCAAATCACTTGACGATATTTTTCGGAAATTGTAAAGAATTTTTCTGAATATTTGCAATTTATAAATTAAAAGTTATCACTAGTGGTAGGTTATTAAAAGTGTAAAATATTCTAATAATATCATACAGTTATTAAGATAAAAGTCTTAGCATTTAAGTACAATAACAATATTTTGCTGAGATGTTTGGAGAAAAAAATTAAAGTTAGTTTGCATTTTACCAGAGCCATTGCGATGGTGAAGATGCCTTTATGTTTTGATTCGAGCAAGAGGTCAACGAATGAAAAATTTGCAGATTCTATCTGTAGTATGCTGTACCTTGACAATTCGTACTTTATTTAAATGTTATCACGTTGCCACAGATACGTGTATATTCACACTTGCTTAAATATGCATTTCTTTCTTAACGCAGGTTTGTATACAGAGCTTGAAACTTTCTGGACATATTATTAAGAAGGAAGTAATGCTTCAATGAATTTGGCATCAATGAACCCATAAAATATTTATTTTCAATTGTTCTATCTTCAAAGAAAATAATTTGCCTTACTGCTTTTATTTTGATCGCTGTGAACAAACTGTCTGCTTGGGTTGGGTATGGTATAAAAATACAAAGACATTTGCGCTTTTTCATCAATAAACGCGGTAGTATTTAGATGCACTAATACTTTCATTTGATTATTTAAAATTTACTTCACGGCACTTTACGATCTTAAATTTGTCTTTGGGAATATTTTATCATGTTACTTTGTTTAATAGGTAAATATACAGCCTTGTTACTTCACTTCGAAATTAATGGGCTGAAGTCGTCTGGACGACTGGACAGTACTTTAAACGAGTTATTTTTGGACCAAAACAATTATGTGTTAATACTAAAAAAGTAATAATGACGTCCGGGTTTGGCTCTAATTCAATTGGATTTGTAATAAAAACATATGAAGCCGTTTTAAAATATTACTGGTTAAGCTGAAAAACGATAAAAAGAGATATTGATCTCTGTGCAATGTTTTTAATATTTTGGTTAATTAGTACTTCTGTGAAAAAATCACTATGCAGTAAAAAAACACGATACAGTTTTCATTGATCAAAAAATTATATTAAAAAGTGTCATTTTTCCTTCACATTCATGTTCTATTTAATAAGCCCAATTCACTGATTAAGAAACATATTCACGCCATTAACGTTTTACTATGATATTTAGTGTTTATGCGAACGTTAAAGATAGCCAGTTGCTTTTTGTAGTGATGTAAGAATGCGTTAAAAGACAGAATCAACGCATAAAAAGGAAAGCGAAGCACAGAATAGCAAATTATAAATAGTCATACACATAGTTTGCTAACAAGTTAGAAAGTTCAATTTATGGAGAACAAAACTGAGCCAATAAAAGCAAAACGATTGGTAATTATTATTATTATTATTATGTAGTTTTATTGCAGATCAGATAATACCTATAAAGGTACATAGATCCATATGTAGTAGAAAATTAAAAAATCTTGATTAAACATCGTGTAAAACTTCAAAACATTTCCAAGTTATGTCGGTAATAATAACAAAATAAACTTTAAATGTACAATAATTATTATCATCAAAAACCAAACTGTAACACATGGTCACCACAAATCACAGCACTCATTATTTCAATACTGATCTAGACTGTAAATTTCACAATTCGGTTAACCATTTTTTTATTCAAAATTCTTTTTTATATATATTTTTTTGCAAAACGAATTGTTCAAACTGCCAAAAAAAATTAACAAAAAATCTTTTAAATTCTTTATTCCTTTTTTGAAATATGCTAGTTTTTGCTTCAGCTTCGTTAAGCAATATTGCTGAAGACAAAGTAAAATTAGCAACTAACTTCCACCTACGAAGCTATTGCATGCAGGCCCAAGAAACTTGCTTTCCCATTGAGCACGGTGTCTGGATAAGTTAAGTATAAAATGCATCGAGTTATGGTTTCGATCACTGGAAATTGGATATCCAAGGACAGATTATAGCGCAGAAATTAATGTATTTGGTTTTTACACAGCCTGCAGATTTTATCTGTAAACAAGCTGTTAACTCATCGCATTTAAAAATTATGAACGTACAACTAAATTAAATTTTAATGGGGATTTATACAGAGATGATGAAATTAATCTTTTAATTTTCCCGATTTCCTAGAAGGAAGTCTGCATTGAATTTTACGAAATTTGCGCTGGAAGGAAGTAATTGTAACGATCGAATATATTTTACCCAAATAACTACATACATTTAATCCGGCAGGAAATTCGGTTACTGGTGGAGGCTTGACTCAAGTATGAATGCATCTCTGATTTTAAACTACATGTACAACTACTTAATATTTTGAAAACAAACGAAACGCATTAGTTGATTACTTTTAGATTGCACAATGATCGTAGAGTTTTAGAAGTCAAGATTTGAGACATAATGATGTTTGTATTCATGTATATACTTCCTGTATCCGTAATTTTGGAAACGGCCTAAAAATCATGTGACTAGAAAGTTTAAAATCTACATTGGTACTTGTTTGAAGCCATTTTGTTGTGTGTTGTATTATCATACATGTCGTAAAAACTAATGGAGATGGAGAATAAAACAATAAAAGTTTTATAGTTTTTGTCCATCAACGACTGTAGATAATCAACGACAGTATTGCTTCTGCTGTCTTTACAGCGATTATTAAAGTATGCAGATTGAAAGAGTTCCATAAATGAGGTGCACAAGTAAATTAAAACGGTAAATAAAAAAATGATAGAACGCGTGATAATGAAATGCAATCTTCTTCTGCAAATTCTTTGTTGCTTATCGACGACCTAATTGTTTCTGCTGTCTTAAAAGAAATTCTAGGTATGAGAAGACTGAGCAGTTTTTGACGACACGATGCATAAGTAAATATAGTAAATTAACATGGTGAATGACAAAAAGAATATAGCTTTATCATTATCATATTTAGCCTAAGTTAGCCTTAAAAGATCTTTTTTACTTCATGTTCAAACCAATTGGTACAGTTTCATTTTTTTCCTTTCTATATAATTTCACAGTCCATAGAATGAAACTAACTATTTCATTGACCAATGTCGAATGGAGTCATTAAAATATTTTATAGCATGATTACGCTTGATATATAGAACGCTGATTGTGTTTGCAGAATGAAGTGGACGAAAATTTATTTCTGCGGTAGACAATTAACGTTTTCCCTTCAGGCCTTTGCTTAAACTACTTTAAATGTAAACTCAAAATAAAGTTAATCTATGATAGAAATTGGGTAATCTATAATATACAGTTGATGTTAATTTACTCACAAAAATAAACCGCAACGTCGCAAAAATATAACAAACTAAATCTCTCATTATGCTTAACCCTCCAAAACATGTCTTAACGACTACAAGCAGACTGCCTTCTCAAACTCCTTTTCAGCTTCAATACCTACATACTTTTAGTCTGCACCGCCTGAATCCCCTCCCGACTCGCCTTAACCTCCACATTCCTATGCAACTTTATCTCATTTCCACTAAACTTCAATGTTCCATCCTTTTTTGATTGTAGAACCTTTTTGGTTTCCATATCCTCAAACTAATATGCTTTTATTTCCGTCGTGCACAGACAATCGGCCACACCACCTCCTCTTCAGTCTCCTCCAATCCCTGAACTCCAACTCCACAATTTCTGTTCAAGTCTTATATTCCAACTTTGTGACGTCTTGTTGGGAACACTGGCTTTTGTTATCCTTATTTTGAGTGACCCCTGAAGATGATGATATTTCTTTTCTTTTAACGTCATCTTCATCTTTTCCCTACATCTTAATGCAAAAGGGAACGAAGGCAAAGAAGAAAGAAGATTGTAAAGGGCAGTTTTCTTTGGCATTCTTCCATTATTGGAGTCCACTGGGAGGTTGAAAGGACAGTGGCAAAGGAATGGGGAGGATAATAGGTTTAGGGAGAAGCAATGTTATCTTTAAATACTAATCGAATGGGGATTCCGAATGGAAGATTAATGATTAGGAGTAGAACTAGAGCAAAGTTGACTGCCAGGCCGAGGTAAAATAGCTATCTGAGGGTGTTACGCTCAGGATGAATGCTGGGATAAAGGCAAAAGTTAAGTATCATTGGAAGCATGAAAAGATTGGGGGGAAATAACAGCAAATTTGAAAAACATGCATAACATTGCAAAATAAAAGCATAGCACAATCGTGGGAATATCGACATAACGTATTTGATACATGAAAAGACCTGAAGAACGTCGCTTCATCATGATTTTTAAATCAGCTAGGGATCTTGCAACGCCCTAGAGATAACCAGCAGTCGCCAATTCTGCTGAATGGAAAAGATAAACGGCTGTATTTCTTACATTAAGTGCACAATAGATCAATCTGAACGTACGATAATAAAAAAACAAAGGGAAAACAAGTACATAGCAGTAGCAAAAGGTTGAAAATCTGCAGATCTTTTTCTTTGAGCTAACGAATTTTTGTGACAGTTGATTACAAAAAAAGCAATGCCACAAATTGTCCAGATCATCCGATAAGCTTCTCTGTAGTCCAATGAAATTTTACCGGAAATCGACCAATAAAAGTCATAGCCTATATTTGAAGTACTTCGCACCATTTCAAGTGCTTAAGAAGGGCCATCAACTATTTTTTCGAAAGTTATAATTAAGTCATTTTATCGACAAAAAGTGTATTGATGGAGTAAAACAATTATAAAATAATTAGTGATATCTGGAAGGGGCGTGACTGTAATTTCATTATGTCTTTTAAAACCGCATTGCACTTTACAATAAAGGCAACCCTATTCGTGTTAAGAATTTTGAACACAATGTTGTTATGGACAATATGGATCTGATGTGCTGCCCATTGTTTTTTAACAGCAATAAAAAACGAACGTCGTTGATATGAGTAATTGCAATATTTAAACTAAAATATATGTTTTATTTGTGATGAAGAAACGAAAAGGGCTTCCATTTACTTTTACCTGTTATTGTTAATTGAGAATTTGATCAATAATTTCTTTTATTAATTTATGATGGTGATGTAATTAACTACTTTGTATAAAATGGATAAATTTTGCCATTTGAAAAGATGCAATAATGCAATAAAGGTTACTTGATATTAAGTTAAAAGACTTTATTTACTGATTATATATTTTAAAATTTAGTTTCATTGATTTTTAAGTGTAACTACAGAATTATATTTGACAATTTTATGGTAGTATATTTATTTATCAATTATATCGTAATTACTATTGTATCTCAGGTATAGCAAACAAACGAGCCAAGCAATATTTATCCTTTGTTGTTGATATTATTTGCGGCTAATTGATTTCCTAGCAACATTAATTACTTAAGGTGTATTATATATTATGGATATTTAATGCGCCCCAAAATGAAGACGCAGTAAGACAAACTACATTGAAAATGGCACAAGTCAAATGAGAAAGGCTAGCTCGACGGAATACTGTCTTTTCGTCCTCAATGATCTTACTCTCGAAGACTGATGGGATTACAGTTGCCTTCAAAATAATTTTCGATTCTTTCTGGTATTTCAGATGATTATAATGCAGTTGCTGATGATGATTTAATTTACTCAAAATATTAAGTCCACTGCATTCACATTTTAAAACTAAGAATTACAGCGTCAAGCAAGAAATAGATATTGTATTAGTAAAATAACGTATTTTTTTATTTGTAAATTTCAAAGATGTCTTCAGTAAGGCTAATATTAATGTAAGCATTCATTAAGCGATATGCATTCGTATTATTATCGTATTCATGGATCTTAATCACGATCATAATCTTTGCATAAATCATTATGTACCAATTTTTTCCTCATTTATTATATGATTTGCAGTTGATCATTCATTGAAACGACTTTTCCGATATTCAGGAGCATTCAAAATAATAAGGTGGCAACGGATGTTATAGAAGCAAGGTAATTGGTGTGTATTCTTCAAAAGTGCCAAAGCATCTTTAAAACTGAGTGTGTTGACTTGATTTTTAGAACAATCTAAAGAATAGATAAGCCACAAGAAACTTATTGATCAATTTAAACTGACTTAAACTTTTATTTTGTCAGATTTAAGTTGATAAGACATTTTTTATCCACCCCTTGTTTATTTCTAGACAAGTCGATCTTACAAACAAGTTTGTCTGAATTAAAGCTTGATTAAGGATTAGACCATAAAAAATAAAAAACGCTTTCCAGTTAGTGTAATTAGAAACATTAATAAGCCCCTTGTGATTTGTTTTATTTGAGCATAATTGTAATTAGTGTTCAATTTCCATCAATAAGTCAAGATCCATCATCAGGAGCCGTTCTTCTTAATATGTTCTCATTTCTCATTGATAAAAAATATATTACAAAAAGTGTATTTTTTTGTTCACATTCTTGTTCCATTACATAAACCCAATTCACTGCTTAAGAAACACACCCACGCCATTAACTTTTCCCTAGCACATTTGTAATATGGTAATACGTAGATTCGAAGTTTGCGATAGCTGTGACATAGTAATATATTAAAAGAAAGAATCAAACAGACAAATAGGTAAGCGTAGTACAGAATAGCAAATTATAAATAGTTATACATATGCTTAGCTAAAAAATTACAAACTCAATTCATGGAGAGCAAATTGCACCAATAAAGGCAACACAATTGGTTATTATGCCGGTAATAAGCAAAATAAACTTTGAATATGCATTACTATATATAACTAAATAACTATCACCAAAAACAGATTGCAGTAAATGCTCATCACAACACATTAATTCAATCCTGATCCAGACTAAAAACTATATGAATCGATTAACAATTTTTTCACCCAAAATCATACGTAATTATACATTCTTTTTTGCAAGTGAAATTGTTCAAATCGTCAAAAAAACTAGCAAAATTCCTCTAAATTCTTTGTTCTTATTTTGAAATATCCTGGTATTTGCTTCTGTCTCATTACGCAATAATGCTGAAAACAAAGTGAAGAACTTCCACCTACGGAATCATTTCATACAAATCCAATGAAACTTATATTCGGAATGGCTTCTGCGTCTGGATAATTCAAGTATAAAATGCAACAAGTTATGGATTCAATCTTTGGAGATTGGATATCAAAGAACAGATTATAGTACAAAAGTTATGGTATTGTTTTTTATACAACTTATAGATATTACCTGTAAATATATAGTTACTCATTACATTTCAAAGAAATATGAACGTAAAAACTGCTTCAGAATTTATTTAAAGTCATTTTGTGTGTTGTTTATGTTACATGTTGTAAAAACTAATGAAGATGGAGAATAAAGCAAGAAAGATTATAATTCTTTGTTGCTAATCAACGACATTATTGTTTCTGCTTTCTAAACGCCGAATTATTACAGCAGGAAGGTGACTGCGTGTTTCAACTGCTACGATGCATAAGTCAATTCATACGGTAAATATTCACAAAAAATAGTTAATCACGTTCACCTAATAATAAAATGCAATAAAACAAAGAATAAATAATTTATTGTCTGCTTCAACTCTCTAAAGAGTGGCTATTAGTGTCCTAAGATCAGTACCTGTCCATAGGCATTTTACTCTATCAAAAAATTTAATTTCCATTCCGACTGACCTATTGTCTAATGATCACAACAGTTGGTCGACCCAACCCCTTCTCTACTTCGAAATGATTCTTGACCAGTTATCCCTTCATGGACATTCAGGTTTTTTCAGGCTTCATCCCTACGTTTAATGCCTTCATACGCCATAGCCTATATTTGCGTAGCTTTCGGTTCATTTCTAAGCGATTATTGTGCTTATCCCATTCTCTACTCTCTGATAAGCCTTGTATTCTCTTCATAAAATTGTCGGAGTGTTTACAGGAGAGCTTAGTCATTATCATGTATTTTATGAACGTGAGTTCAAATTAGATATTATTTCACTGTTTTCGATCTTTTTTAATTAATTATTTAATCTTCTAATTGGAATTAGTTTCGTCTGCCGTTCTGGCGCTCCAAACAAACTCGGCTCAAGTTCGGCTACTCTTATTTTTATTTTTTTCTGCTTTTTGTTGTGTACGAGATCTGGTCTCAGGCTACCCCAAACTTTCTTTTCATTACACTTTCCACTTTACCTTATGAACTCTTTTGCGAGCTGTTATAAAATAATGCGATTTTTCCAACTTTTTGTTAGTTTGCCATACTTCTTTTCCGTTCATTAAACTTTTTAATTTTTTCAATTATTTGTAAAGAAGAGCAGGTAGCAAAGACTGTTGGTTGGATAGATAATGTAATAAGTTAATGCGGAGGTTATACTGAGAAGTTGTATAGAAATCAAATGCTACAATTATATAAGTGTGTTATAATACATACTTGAATATCCAATATAAAAAAAATCAAAACCTGACGTGTTTTCCACATGGATTATCAATACACAACAGTGATCATATGGAACATAAGCTTGATTGGATTTGTATGCAATGATTCCGTAGATGGAGGTTTGAACTTCATCAAATATTTTTTTATCAATGCAAACTGCATGCATTTCATTACAGAAGGAATTTGAGTGATCTTTCCACAGGAAAAATTATTAATCAATATATCAAACAACATACACATACCTAATTGTATTTTGATAGCTGTTTTTATAATGATCACCATAGTTATCTGTGGAACCAATTACGAGAACTACCGGAAGTTGAAAGTCCGTTTGGAGGAGTTTCGATTTGAAGATTATACAGCTGATAATAGTTGTGGGCCTATAGATTTAAAATAAATAATAATAAATAAATTTGATAACTAAATGGTGCTCATATAATAGACTTTTGTTCTAAATTCAAGGTCTAGTTGGGGCTTTGAAATGCTTACGGATTCAAGGACTCAACATACTGGCGAAATAATGCTCTTTCTTATCATGCAAATCTCGGGTTTCTTTGTAGCGCCAGTAATTTTATGAAGTTTCCTCAAGTTTGTTAGGCAAAGGATGGCTGTAATTTATGAACAATTAGGAATAATTTTTTTCCCTTTCGTACCTTATTTGTTTTTAAATACAAGTTTAACGGCATTTTACTTTGTCAACAAATTACAATTACATTCCAACTGACCTACTGTCTAATAGTTACTACAGTTGGTCAACCCCTTCTCTACTTTGAAATAATCCATGGCCAGTTATCCTTTCACGTTCAAGGACATTCAGGCTTTATCCGTACTGTCTTCCATTCATCGGTAGTCATTCCAGTGATGATTGTAATTGTGGGTTTTCCTTACATCTTTGCCGAGGTGCAATGTCTTGTGAGTATTTCTTGAAGATGGACAATGAGAATGCTTCCGCCCTGAGTGTAGGTTTTTTATAGATAATAGTTTGGTTTAATTAATTGTAATGAATATTTCTTACAGTTATGGAGCGAGGCATTTGAAACGCCGTTAAGTAATTCAGTGAATAGGCCATGGCTTTTATTGGTCGATTTCTGGTGACACTTCATTTGGTCTATGAAGATGCTTGTCGAATGGGCTGGAATAGTATTTGCAGCTTTGCTGTTTTATTTTGATTGTTATCTTGGTTTTACTGGAAATCTTAATGATTATCCTGTATTTTATGAACACAAGTTTAAATTATATATTATTTCACAATTAGATAATCATTACATTAGCTAATCACAGTTTTTTAATAAATTAATGATTTACGTATTAATAAATGTAAATGTCTTGGAATTAGTTTCTTCTGCTACTCTGGTGCTCTGTATAAACTCGGCCCAAAGTCCGTGACTTGCATTTCCATCTTTTTCCTTCTTATTGTTGTGAACGGGATGTGATCTCAGGGTACCCCAAACTTTATTCCGGTTTCATTTTACCATATAAAAGACCCTTTCGTGTTTTAAATACTTTATGTCACTATTCCCACCATTCTGGTATGTTTATAATTTACAATGCTATAGTATTTCTCCAACTCTTTAATAAATATTTGCATCTTCCTCCAGATCTTCATGTTTTCAATGCTACTTAAGTTTACCTTATTTATTTCGACCGAAACAAACTCGGATGGATAATTTACCCCGGCCTGGCAGCCAACTTTGCTTCAGTTGTAACCCTAATTATTTGTTTCCTTTTGACATTATCATTCCATAAAAACCTCAAAATAAAGTTGCTCCTCACTTATTATCATCCCCTTTCCTTCCTCACTTAACTAAATCAAGTCAAACTAAATCAAAACTCAAATGGGAACAAAAGAAAATCATATTTTTGTGGCTTTTTGTTGGTCTTCTTTGGCTTCAGATTTTTGCAAATAAGAATATTGTTCCCAAGGAGATCATTTAGGACAGCTCTTTGTACGCTGCAACTGTGTTATTATTCATAATCATCAAAAGAGTTCAACTTCAGCGACATCTCCAAGTTGTGGAGCTGTTCAACGCCGTTCTTCATTACGAAAAGAATCACATAATTGCTGGTTCTGTAAGTCATTCATTTTAAATCTTAAGCAACGTTAACCAAGCTATCATCAAATCGTTTCAAGTTTGTGGAATATTTTCTGGAACAGTTCTCGCGACGGCTTATGGGATTCAACGTGTGTACATTGAGCACATAAACAATAGCATATTTTCTTGTGGAGCAATGTCAAGATCTTGCGTATTCTCAACAGATTTCTCAAATAGTTGCTGTATCAAAAATACCTGAGTGTTTCTTTCGAATTTTAGTGGATTCATTAAGCACTTTAATAGCAGTGGATGCACTTGGCTCATCTACTTTTTAAGTTTGCTCGGCCCTATTCATTCACGGACATGCTTTTGTTTATTACTTGAAGCATTATCGGATGGCAATACAATTGAAAATGAAAAGGGGAAAATTAATCAAAACATTTTTATAAAATGATTTACTAATTTAAAGGAACATCAGATTCTGGAAAAATATTTTAATCTAATTTATATGGATAAAACAAATGTATCGATAATTTGGGCCGAGCTTTATGGATTCATTATATCAATGTATATATTAATTACTTATATTTCAAGGATTAATCCTATACAAATAAGAATATATCCGAGTATTTTAATGGAGGCATTTTTTTACTATATAGTGTAATGATTTAAGCTTTTAGCTCATCATTTCCCTGTTGTTACAATGGATAGTTATTATCGTTATCATCTTCC